>JBAMBK010001754.1:0-10570 GCA_037043435.1 Drosophila suboccidentalis | reverse complement strand
CAAGTTGGTAAAGAAATCCGCAAGAGCTGACAAAAGGGCAATAACTGATAAGCTTGCAGCCAATGCAGAAAGCGCAGCCCAGGACAACAACATGCGCGGCTTATACCAGACTATCGCCAAGCTAACAGGGAATCCCCAACAACAAGACCGGCCAATCCGAGATAAAAACGGAAATCTCCTAACTGATGACGAAACACAACTCCAAAGATGGCAACAACACTTCCAAGAAATCAGTCAGACAGTCACGCAAGACGAATCTGAGGAAGAACAACTGATCTGGAGGTCGCCGGCAGCAGCGAGCAGAAACCCGCGGATCTCGCACTCAGCCCCATCCACGAGAGACATCACGAATGCGATTAGGAGACTCAAGACCAACAAAGCAGCCGGGGAAGACGGCATCCCTGTCGAACTCCTCCGGATAGATGCACAACTGATGGCCGAAACATTGCTTCCACACATCAACCGAATTTGGGAACTTAAGGTGATACCAGACGCCTGGAAACGCGGTATCATCATCAAACTCCCAAAGAAAGGAGATCTCAGTGACTGCAACAACTGGCGAGGAATAACGCTGCTCAACACCAGCTATAAGATCTTAGCGACTCTGTTGAACGAACGACTACAGGAGAAGATCGAACCAACACTCCGAGATGAACAGGCAGGCTTCAGACCACAGAGGAGCTGCGTAGACCAGGCAAACACACTACGCGCAATAACCGAGCAAGCTGTGGAATGGCGCTCACCGCTGTATCTCCTGTTCATCGATTTCAAGAAGGCGTTTGACACAGTAAAGAGAGCAGCAATATGGCAGGCACTTGCGAGGAAAGGAGTTCCAGACAACATCGTTACAATAATAAAAGCAATGTACGAAAACGCAGAGCTGTCGGTACTGCACAAAGGAAAAATCAGTGCCCCCTTCCAGACGAGAACTGGCGTCAAGCAAGGCTGCCCCCTGTCACCTCTACTCTTCAACCTGGTAGTAGACGAGATAATGAGAGAAGTGTGCATATCCAGACGCGGTATCACGTGGAGCCTCACACAACACCTAGAGGACCTGGATTACGCGGATGACATCTGCCTCATGTCTCATAAACTCAGTGACATTCAAGCCAAAGCGAATGACCTCTCCAGGATTGCCAGCAGAGTCGGCCTTGAAATAAACGCAGCCAAAACAAAGGCAATGCGCTTCAACCACGTCAACCAAGGAAACATCACCATCAATGGGAACTTAGTAGAATTCGTCGACAAGTTCTCCTACCTTGGCACCGTCATCACCAACAACGGTGGGGTGGATGAAGATGTAGAGAGCCGTCTCACGAAAGCACGATCGGCATTCGGCAGAATGTACCATGTCTGGAGAAACCAACGAATAAGCAGGAGAACGAAACTGAGGATCTTCAACCGCGTGCATAAAAACGATACTGCTGTATGGCAGCGAGACGTGGCTCACTTCGCAACGGATGATACTCAAGCTGCAAGTATTCATCAACAAGTGCCTTAGAATCATATGTTCAGTATTCTGGCCCAACAGAATATCGAACAGTGATCTATGGCACATGGCGAACGAAGTCCCGATCCAACAGCAGCTAATGAAGAAGAAATGGAGTTGGATTGGACACGCGCTACGGAAACCCCAAGGCAGTATCACCAGGATGGCACTTGAATGGAATCCCCAGGGAAGCAGGAGAGTTGGGCGACCCAAGTGCACCTGGCGTTCGAGACAAGAACCTGATCTCACCCGGCACAACATCAGCTGGAGCGACGGCCAAGCAGACTGCGCAAAAACAGAGTCCGGTGGAGAAATCTAGTAGAGGCCCTAAGCTCCCAAGAGGAGTAAAAGGAAAAAAAAAAGCTAGAAAAATGCAATTAAAGTTAATCAAATAGGCAATGTTGATAAAAGCTGTGTAAAATAGACTTGGAATATCCAAAAAAAATCTAAAGATATATTTTTAGAATATGTGTAAAATAATTTAGTAGTATTTTTAAAAGTAAGTTGGAGATCTAGTTTTTTTAAGCTGACAACAGGATTAATTTAATTCACGTTTTCATATTTAATTGTTTCAACATTTCATATCAATGTTAAATATGCCATGTAAGATATCAACTAGATAATGTACTGTAACTTTTCAGTAAAAATAAATTATATTAACTTTGTCTAAAATTCAGTTTAGCTTAAAAATAGCTAAAATGACAGCACTATGCGCAGCATAGAAATCATTGCGGCCTTCTGCAAAGCGTCAGCGCAATTGAACACACCTGAGAAATCAATCAATCGATTTGTTCAACTGTAACAGACACGAGAGATAGCACTAGAGAGAGAAGGCAGAATGAGAGCGAGAGAGAGAGAGAGAGAGTGCGATGAGTTTCAACAATCAGCCGCAACATGTTGTCAACAAATTTAAACGCTTGATAACAAACAAAAAGAAAAGAAAAAACGCTGACTAGCTGACTGTGCCAAATAACCGCTGGCAGAAAAGTTTTGCCATGACTGTGTGGGCGGCAGGGGAGGCGTGGCAGGGCGTGCTGTCAATTGTCAGGCAACTGCAGCACATGTAAATAACTTCCAAAAACAGAAAAAAAGCGAGATGAAAACAAAAAAAAAAACAAAAGAAAACAATAAAAATAAAAATAAGGAACAAGAAAAAGCGACGGCTAAAAGTATTTATGAGAGTGTGTGTGTGAGTGTGAGTGTATGCTTTTCTTCTTTCATTTTACTTTGAGCAGATTTGAGAATGTAACTTTGACTTTGTGATGAATAACAACAACTTGAAGGTAGCCAAGAATGTGGAAAGGCAGGAAAATGCTGTGCCGAGGGGGAGGAAAAACGATAGCCAAACTCGAGCATAACTGAAAATCTTGTCGAATGCCTTTGACAGTTGCCATCAAAGCAAAATGCAGCGCCCTTCATTTGATTTACGCCGTCCAGCGAAAAGCGTGGAAAATTTTCACGCACACACACATACCATGTAAATATTTGAAGTAAAAAAAAGGGGAGGCAAAAAAAAATATGCTGACAACTGTTGCCCATTTCCGTTTGGCCTTGTGCAATGACTTCCGAGCATGCCAAAAAAAAAAAAGAAAAGGAAGTGAGGAAAAGCGGAAAAGCGTAATCAGCTTAGATACTTAGTTACAGTGCGTGAACAAGTTTTGCTGACAACTTTTGCACTCAATCGCCGCCCCCAAACAACAAAAGTCAACACTGAAACTCTCACCCTCTTGGTCTCCTAGTCCCAATGCTCTGTGTCGTCTTCTATTTTTGGACAAGATTTGTTGCGTTCCATTTTCCACTTTTCCGTATGTTATGCGCACAAGAAGAAACACAAAAAAAAGAAACTTTTTACCTTTGACGTTTGCCTAAAGGTGGCAACACCAAATAATTATAGATACATATATAAATGCATAGATATACATAGAAATACATATAAATACATATGTATATATGTATTGGAAAATGTTGGAAAAATGCTAGATGACTTTTACAGCATTTCGAGTGGTGGGCGTGAATGTGTCCCAATTTTCAGTTGGCATTAGAGAAACATACATTAAGACGTATTCTTGGAAACTTTAGTTGCCAACTTTGAAAAAGGTTTTGTTTCTAAAATAACATTTTATCCAGTTCTATAAGAGTTTAAAGGTCGTAACTATATTTTAGGTTACTAGAACTTTGCTTAAACTAAATAGATTTCCTTTGGGAATTTCTTGTTTTAAATTCAATCAATTATTGTCAAAATATTTTTGTTAATTTTATTATATGTGTTATTTTCAACTTATTATTGTATAAATTGAATTTCAAAATTAAAATCTCTGCTGTCCCTAGATATTTTAACCATTTTAAAACATTTCTAAAATGGTTTATTTATTAAGGCTTTAAAAATATTTTGTTTGCATATTTTGCCCAACTTAAAATCTTCCATAAATTTGCAGCGAGCAAACGAGAAAATGTTGATGAAAAATGTGAAATTAATTAAAAGTTATGCGAAAGAAATGATGGAAATTTAAAAGAATGCGTTGTCCGCAAATAAATGCAAAAAGAAATAAAAACAATAAATAAATTAAATGTTAATAAATTGCAAATGAAATGGACAATATTTTGCATTGACTTTTTGCTTTATTTTTGGGTTGGTGTTTGGCATAAACATTGATGATTAATGTTAATGCAAAAAACAAAGACAAAGTGCGAGTTGAGATCTGAAAAAAATTAAAAAAAAAGAAACAAGAACAATTGGCAAATGTCGCACACACATCCATCATAATCTGTGGGTATTTTCAGTCAGTCAGTCAATCGGTCAGTCAGTCAGTCGGTCAGTCAGTCGGTAAGTTGACAACTTTATGGCACAGCCTGGTGAAAATGTCATAAATGTTGTGCTTGTCGTGCAGATTTACAGGTTTTTAATTAATATCATTTCATACGAATTTATCAACTGACTGACAACTGTCGCCTGCTTTTCATTTTCATTTCGCTTTTCCAGTTGACTTCGTTTTTTTATCTTTTGCCATATGCAACTTTTGAGTGGGTTGTTTTGACGCCCATTTTGATTTGCTTTGGTTTTTCTTATACTTTCCTACTCGTATATGTATATTATTTTTATATTTATGCTCTTAATTTGCCGCATGTGTTAAATGGCGCTGCACTTTGGCTGCTTTTCCCTCCTTCTTGTCAAATTTTCTAGCGTCATTTGCCATTTATTTTGTATTATTTGTTGTGTTGCTTTTTTTTTTTTCGTTAATATTTATTTTTATTTGTGTTTTTGTTTATTTATTGCATTTTTTGTGCTGCACGGGGGCATGTTTCACATTTTGAGCGCCGCCGTCGCATCTTAATTGAGTTTTTTATGTGATGTTTATAATTTATGTTTTAGCTGCCTGCTAAATTGTACTTTGCTTTTGGCATAATAAAGAATTAGCTGATTTAATGACTGCAGTCGATGCCTGTAGATATATAAATCGATTGAGCCATAAGTGAAGCCCGCCAAGGCTTTTTCTTTCTGTAAAAAATCACAAAATTTTAACTTTAAACTTTTATAGTTTCTGCCAAAACTGAATACATTTTTTAACGGATTGCCATTCAGGCAGATAAATTTATTTTTAAGGGGGTATCGCTGGTTGGCAAACATTTTTTTTCGATTTTTTTTTTTGCATATTTTTATAGCTTGAATATTTGGAAATATTGTCCTAAAAGAGTTTTTCGAAATTCGAAATACTTTAGGAGATATTGCCGGTTTTGTCCAGCAATGCTTTCGCCAAAATGCATCAAAGCATTTTGATGCATTTTGGCGAAAGCATTGCTGGACAAAACCGGCAATATCTCCTAAAGTATTTCGAATTTCGAAAAACTCTTTTAGGACAATATTTCCAAATATTCAAGCTATAAAAATATGCAAAAAAAAAAATCGAAAAAAAATGTTTGCCAACCAGCAATACCCCCTTAAAAATAAATTTATCTGCCTGAATGGCAATCCGTTAAAAAATGTATTCAGTTTTGGCAGAACTATAAAAGTTTAAAGTTAAAATTTTGTGATTTTTTACAGAAAGAAAAAGCCTTGGCACACTTATCACTTATGGCTCAATCGATTTATATATCTACAGGCATCGACTGCAGTCATTAAATCAGCTAATTCTTTATTATGCCAAAAGCAAAGTACAATTTAGCAGGCAGCTAAAACATAAATTATAAACATCACATAAAAAACTCAATTAAGATGCGACGGCGGCGCTCAAAATGTGAAACATGCCCCCGTGCAGCACAAAAAATGCAATAAATAAACAAAAACACAAATAAAAATAAATATTAACGAAAAAAAAAAAAGCAACACAACAAATAATACAAAATAAATGGCAAATGACGCTAGAAAATTTGACAAGAAGGAGGGAAAAGCAGCCAAAGTGCAGCGCCATTTAACACATGCGGCAAATTAAGAGCATAAATATAAAAATAATATACATATACGAGTAGGAAAGTATAAGAAAAACCAAAGCAAATCAAAATGGGCGTCAAAACGACCCACTCAAAAGTTGCATATGGCAAAAACTGAAGTGAACTGGAAAAGCGAAATGAAAATGAAAATGAAAAGCAGGCGACAGTTGTCAGTCAGTTGATAAATTCGTATGAAATGATATTAATTAAAAACCTGTAAATCTGCACGACAAGCACAACATTTATGACATTTTCACCAGGCTGTGCCATAAAGTTGTCAACTTACCGATTGACTCACTGACTGACTGACTGACTGACTGACTGACTGACCGATTGACTGACTGACTGAAAATACCCACAGATTATGATGGATGTGTGTGCGACATTTGCCAATTGTTCTTGTTTCTTTTTTTTTAATTTTTTTCAGATCTCAACTCGCACTTTGTCTTTGTTTTTTGCATTAACATTAATCATCAATGTTTATGCCAAACACCAACCCAAAAATAAAGCAAAAAGTCAATGCAAAATATTGTCCATTTCATTTGCAATTTATTAACATTTAATTTATTTATTGTTTTTATTTCTTTTTGCATTTATTTGCGGACAACGCATTCTTTTAAATTTCCATCATTTCTTTCGCATAACTTTTAATTAATTTCACATTTTTCATCAACATTTTCTCGTTTGCTCGCTGCAAATTTATGGAAGATTTTAAGTTGGGCAAAATATGCAAACAAAATATTTTTAAAGCCTTAATAAATAAACCATTTTAGAAATGTTTTAAAATGGTAAAATATCTAGGGACAGCAGAGATTTTAATTTTGAAATTCAATTTATACAATAATAAGTTGAAAATAACACATATAATAAAATTAACAAAAATATTTTGACAATAATTGATTGAATTTAAAACAAGAAATTCCCAAAGGAAATCTATTTAGTTTAAGCAAAGTTCTAGTAACCTAAAATATAGTTACGACCTTTAAACTCTTATAGAACTGGATAAAATGTTATTTTAGAAACAAAACCTTTTTCAAAGTTGGCAACAAAAGTGTCCAAGAATACGTCTTAATGTATGTTTCTCTAATGCCAACTGAAAATTGGGACACATTCACGCCCACCACTCGAAATGCTGTAAAAGTCATCTAGCATTTTTCCAACATTTTCCAATACATATATACATATGTATTTATATGTATTTCTATGTATATCTATGCATTTATATATGTATCTATAATTATTTGGTGTTGCCACCTTTAGGCAAACGTCAAAGGTAAAAAGTTTCTTTTTTTTGTGTTTCTTCTTGTGCGCATAACATACGGAAAAGTGGAAAATGGAACGCAACAAATCTTGTCCAAAAATAGAAGACGACACAGAGCATTGGGACTAGGAGACCAAGAGGGTGAGAGTTTCAGTGTTGACTTTTGTTGTTTGGGGGCGGCGATTGAGTGCAAAAGTTGTCAGCAAAACTTGTTCACGCACTGTAACTAAGTATCTAAGCTGATTACGCTTTTCCGCTTTTCCTCACTTCCTTTTCTTTTTTTTTTTTGGCATGCTCGGAAGTCATTGCACAAGGCCAAACGGAAATGGGCAACAGTTGTCAGCATATTTTTTTGCCTCCCCTTTTTTTTACTTCAAATATTTACATGGTATGTGTGTGTGCGTGAAAATTTTCCACGCTTTTCGCTGGACGGCGTAAATCAAATGAAGGGCGCTGCATTTTGCTTTGATGGCAACTGTCAAAGGCATTCGACAAGATTTTCAGTTATGCTCGAGTTTGGCTATCGTTTTTCCTCCCCCTCGGCACAGCATTTTCCTGCCTTTCCACATTCTTGGCTACCTTCAAGTTGTTGTTATTCATCACAAAGTCAAAGTTACATTCTCAAATCTGCTCAAAGTAAAATGAAAGAAGAAAAGCATACACTCACACTCACACACACACTCTCATAAATACTTATAGCCGTCGCTTTTTCTTGTTCCTTATTTTTATTTTTATTGTTTTCTTTTGTTTTTTTTTTTTTTCATCTCGCTTTTTTTCTGTTTTTGGAAGTTATTTACATGTGCTACAGTTGCCTGACAATTGACAGCACGCCCTGCCACGCCTCCCCTGCCGCCCACACAGTCATGGCAAAACTTTTCTGCCAGCGGTTATTTGGCACAGTCAGCTAGTCAGCGTTTTTTCTTTTCTTTTTGTTTGTTATCAAGCGTTTAAATTTGTTGACAACATGTTGCGGCTGATTGTTGAAACTCATCGCACTCTCTCTCTCTCTCTCTCGCTCTCATTCTGCCTTCTCTCTCTAGTGCTATCTCTCGTGTCTGTTACAGTTGAACAAATCGATTGATTGATTTCTCAGGTGTGTTCAATTGCGCTGACGCTTTGCAGAAGGCCGCAATGATTTCTATGCTGCGCATAGTGCTGTCGCTTTAGCTATTTTCAAGCTAAACTGAATTTTAGACAAAGTTAATATAATTTCTTTTTACTGAAAAGTTACAGTACATTATCTAGTAATATATCTTACATGGCTACATATTTAAATTTGATATAAAATGTGAAAAAATTAAATTTATCCTGTTGTCAGCTTAAAAAAACCAGATCTCCAACTTACTTTTAAAAATACTGCTAAATTATTTTAAACATATTTTAAAAATATATCTTTAGTTTTTTTTGGATATTCCAAGTTTATTTTACACAGCTATTATCAACATTGTCTATTTCATTAACTTTAATTGCATTTTTCTAGCTTTTTTTTTTTTTTTTCCTTTTTACTCCTCTTGGGAGCTTAGGGCCTCTACTAGATTTCTCCACCGGACTCTGTTTTGCGCAGTCTGCTTCGCCGTGTCCCAGCTGATGTTGTGCCGGGTGAGATCGGTTCTTGTTGTTCGACGCCAGGTGCACTTGGGTCGCCCAACTCTCCTGCTTCCCTGGGGATTCCATTCAAGTGCCATCCTGGTGATACTGCCTTGGGGTTTCCGTAGCGCGTGTCCAATCCAACTCCATTTCTTCTTCATTAGCTGCTGTTGGATCGGGACTTCGTTCGCCATGTGCCATAGATCACTGTTCGATATTCTGTTGGGCCAGAATACTGAACATATGATTCTAAGGCACTTGTTGATGAATACTTGCAGCTTGAGTATCATCCGTTGCGAAGTGAGCCACGTCTCGCTGCCATACAGCAGTATCGTTTTTATGCACGCGTTGAAGATCCTCAGTTTCGTTCTCCTGCTTATTCGTTGGTTTCTCCAGACATGGTACATTCTGCCGAATGCCGATCGTGCTTTCGTGAGACGGCTCTCTACATCTTCATCCACCCCACCGTTGTTGGTGATGACGGTGCCAAGGTAGGAGAACTTGTCGACGAATTCTACTAAGTTCCCATTGATGGTGATGTTTCCTTGGTTGACGTGGTTGAAGCGCATTGCCTTTGTTTTGGCTGCGTTTATTTCAAGGCCGACTCTGCTGGCAATCCTGGAGAGGTCATTCGCTTTGGCTTGAATGTCACTGAGTTTATGAGACATGAGGCAGATGTCATCCGCGTAATCCAGGTCCTCTAGGTGTTGTGTGAGGCTCCACGTGATACCGCGTCTGGATATGCACACTTCTCTCATTATCTCGTCTACTACCAGGTTGAAGAGTAGAGGTGACAGGGGGCAGCCTTGCTTGACGCCAGTTCTCGTCTGGAAGGGGGCACTGATTTTTCCTTTGTGCAGTACCGACAGCTCTGCGTTTTCGTACATTGCTTTTATTATTGTAACGATGTTGTCTGGAACTCCTTTCCTCGCAAGTGCCTGCCATATTGCTGCTCTCTTTACTGTGTCAAACGCCTTCTTGAAATCGATGAACAGGAGATACAGCGGTGAGCGCCATTCCACAGCTTGCTCGGTTATTGCGCGTAGTGTGTTTGCCTGGTCTACGCAGCTCCTCTGTGGTCTGAAGCCTGCCTGTTCATCTCGGAGTGTTGGTTCGATCTTCTCCTGTAGTCGTTCGTTCAACAGAGTCGCTAAGATCTTATAGCTGGTGTTGAGCAGCGTTATTCCTCGCCAGTTGTTGCAGTCACTGAGATCTCCTTTCTTTGGGAGTTTGATGATGATACCGCGTTTCCAGGCGTCTGGTATCACCTTAAGTTCCCAAATTCGGTTGATGTGTGGAAGCAATGTTTCGGCCATCAGTTGTGCATCTATCCGGAGGAGTTCGACAGGGATGCCGTCTTCCCCGGCTGCTTTGTTGGTCTTGAGTCTCCTAATCGCATTCGTGATGTCTCTCGTGGATGGGGCTGAGTGCGAGATCCGCGGGTTTCTGCTCGCTGCTGCCGGCGACCTCCAGATCAGTTGTTCTTCCTCAGATTCGTCTTGCGTGACTGTCTGACTGATTTCTTGGAAGTGTTGTTGCCATCTTTGGAGTTGTGTTTCGTCATCAGTTAGGAGATTTCCGTTTTTATCTCGGATTGGCCGGTCTTGTTGTTGGGGATTCCCTGTTAGCTTGGCGATAGTCTGGTATAAGCCGCGCATGTTGTTGTCCTGGGCTGCGCTTTCTGCATTGGCTGCAAGCTTATCAGTTATTGCCCTTTTGTCAGCTCTTGCGGATTTCTTTACCAACTTGCAAAGTTTACGATGTTCGTTGTTCACTTGGCTGTTCTGTTGTGCCATGGTCTTGAGGCT
>JBAMBK010001752.1:0-100484 GCA_037043435.1 Drosophila suboccidentalis | reverse complement strand
TATAACAAAATATCTCTTAAATATATATCGATAGCTCTCTCTCATCTCTAAACACGCAAAAGAATCATAATTTGTCAAGCTGCATTAGAAAAATTAAAAAGAAAAAAAGAAGAGGAGCACGCTGTCAGAGCTTCCTGTTCGCGACAGCGAAAAGATCAAAGGATAACGAACAAATGATTGTGGGCGCAGTGGCAACAAAAGCAACAACAGCAACAAAAACAACAACCAGAAGAAAAAAGGCAACAGAAATGATGTCAAAATAGAAGGAAACTTCAGTTTCAATTACAAAATTACAAAACAGGCGTCAATCAGCATTAATAATAGCGGCTGAGCGGGGCGTGGCCCAACCCCAAAAAATAAAAAACAAAAAGAGGAGAAGAAATCCTGAGCCAGTATTAAAGCCTCTTCTCATCCTCTTTGCTACTTAACCCTTTTGGCTGCCTGCCCTGAAGGGGTTGCACACACTGCGGAGCGAGTGGCAAGGTAAGTGCTTGCCACAGTTTTAAAATATTTTCAACACAATGCACCAGATATTTATTATGGTTTCTGATTGTTGAACGCTGCACGGGCCACACAGGAAGTTGATACTTCAGGATGAAAATGTTTATGCGGGCGCTGGACGCTTCGACGTCGCAACGTCGCCGGTCACGTGTCCTGCGCCTCATCAGGATCAAGAGCAGGAGCAGACGAGGCTGAGGCTGAGGACAACGACGACGACAAGGGAAATAATCAAGCATATTAATGACCATAAAAACTGAAAGAGTTAAATGCGTTGATGGAATAACAACGGCTCACGGAAATAAATTCTCCACATGCAGGCGGTTGTTTCACTCGTAGGCACCTTGATGGTCCTGGGAGTGGACCTTCTTGTGCTGGACTTGCCCAGTGCTTAATTACGTGTACCCGATTACAACAATACCCAACACTGGTGCATTGTTTGTGTGTGTGTTGACTTTTCGCCGGGGAGTTTCTTGTTTCCCATAATTAAATCTCAACCCTTAATGTTTGGACTGCGACTGAGTAGCCTTAATTGATTTGCATATGACAGAGCTTAAGTGGAACTTAAGTACAGTTCTGGGTTTCGTTCTCAATAATTTATTTAAAAATAAGACAACTTTAAGTGATATTTGTAAAAAAAAAACATATATAATTCAGTATAATTCCAGGTCAAAAAAGTGTGCTGAGATAATAAATATTATTGTTTATAATACTGAGAAAATTTACTGTGAAAAGATTTAGGATTTGAAATTTCCTTCCTTTTTAGAGGAAGGTAATGCCTAATAGAAAGTGTATAAATAATGCATCCTAACATATAACCACTCAACATTCTAAAATAGTTTTGTAAGCCATTTAAAATCTGCGATGTGTATCGAAGTCCGCCTTTTGTTCCCCCTCTTTATTTCAATCATTATTTATAAGATCAACTGAGAAAAGTTGTTTTTTAGTTGAATACTACTTTTGGTACAGTCGTGCGAGTTAGTTAAAAGTTTTCGCCAAAATTCAATGCACATTCGGTAATACTAGACCTTGTTCAAAACCATTCACATCAATCAACTATAATGATCAGGCACATATGAAAAGTTTCTCCAAGCTATTATCAACTGTAAAATATCAAATAACCCACAGGATAACTGACAAAACCATGGCACAAATAATGGAAAAGTCGAAAGCATATTTTTATAATGATTTGCCAGTTTTCAGTATAAAAGCCTGGCCAACGGCAATTCCAAACACACACACTCATGCACACACATGTGAAACGGACACAGGGATCAGATTACATTGTTGTGGCCAGGAGAAAAGTCCTCATGCTCCAGACACACGTGTTGCCCCGGACGATATCAATAAAAAGCCGTCGCACGGCATTTGCGATAAAAAAGCACCGCAAAAATATGCGAATTTGACAAATTGACATACGTTTTGGCTTAGTGAGGAGTCAGATGTGTGGAAGAGGTCCTCATCATATGTCCTGTCATTAGAAATAATGGTGGCTATGGCATCTCCATGAGCAGCTTAGGAATCGAGTTTCCTTTGGTCAGACTCGGAGCGTGATTTTCAATTGATTGGTGCTTAGTAATAATAAAAAAAAAGAAAGGGGAACCCTTTGAAATATCCTGACAGCATTCCAGATTTCTGTCACTTTCCTTGACTTCCTTTTCTCTGCCTTTGCTTTACTCCTGCCCAAATTGCTGCGTGTCCTTTGTTGTTTGTGCTGAATTATGTGCGAAATATTTGGCGATTTCGATTTCAGATTAATTCGTGGTCATGTGTCATGGTGACCTGATCCCTGGCATGTTGTATTGCACAGAGATATATCACAATTTCCTTGTTTAGATTACAATACTCGACCAAGTTTCTACTACTTCCGTTTCAATATTCCCTACATACACTTGGGTAATAAAAATCGCAGGATTCTTTTACTAGTTTTATTATCAGACGTAATTAAAACATGACGAGCACTCGACAAATACAGCTGCCCATTTGGAATGGGGAGCGTTTCCTGCAAATGTTTTTAATCCTTTTTGCATAATTTTACACGAATTTTTATGGCAACGTCTCCAAAGGGAATATGCCGCATAAATGAAATAAACGTTTTACGACAGCGAAAAAAAAACAAAAACAAAGACAAAAGTAAATCATAAAAAAGTGAAATAAAAATATAGCAAAAAGCGCGCAAAAGAAAACAAACAATGAAAATTTGTTTTTATGACAGTCGTCGGCATTTTTTTTGTTTTTGTTTTCTTAGGATATTCGAGCGCTGTCTGGCACAATTGTTTATCTAAAAGGATAATTGTCGAAGGGTTGTGGCACAAAATGAATTACAACTTCATAAGCAATAAAATCATTAAATTTTTATTATCAACGGAGCCCAGTTGGCAGGAAGACGAAGAGCTGGCCAAGTGCTAGTCTCAAAAGAGGCTTAGCATTGCCCTCGAGGCTATCAGACGATGCTCTACCTTCGAAAATCCTTTTAAATAACTACAAATTATGCAGAGATTCAAATAATTTGATTTTAAATACAATTTTATAAAAAGTAACAAAGTGCATCTGGAATTCGACTTGCTGCTGTATACATTTTTCTAGTATTTTTATTTATTTTAAGTACTATAGCAGTGCTGTTATTTATCTCTATTTGTTTATAAACTTTGCGCTTTAATGCCGCTGCCCAAAGAGGACGACAAATAAAACGCTGTCCATTAACGAGGGAGGAGTCCAGGGTATTTCTTTCCAGTTGAGGGTTGTCCTGTTACTCCCGACTTTTATTTGCTACAATTACTTGGCAACTAAATCCAAAGACGTTGCCATTTTTTTACTTCAGCTTCCTCGTCCCTCTCCTCGTTTCTGGTGTGGATAACAAATTATGCCGCATCAGCAGCTAAAGCGATTCGAATGTATCCTTAACCTGGACAGTTTCGCCTGGCTGGCCTGTCACAGGATCCAAGAGTTCATCTGTCAGATGTCAGCCAATTGGAGTGGGATTCAGTTTCAGTTGTACTTTGGCTTTGGGATTGTGGATTGTCCTTAGCGTTTGCATTAACTAAATTAAGTGCTCGTTGTTGTCCTGTTCGTCCTGCTGTCCCGTTGTCCCGCTTGGCTGATGCATAATTTGTTAATTTACCAATTGGTTGTTTTTCCAGTTGATTTTCCTAGCTCCCTTTGCCATGGTGAGTAAATTAGTTAAGCGGATTGAACTGTTTCCAGTTCCTTTGATTCGGGTTTGGAATCGAGATTGTGATGCTACGAATAATTTTCCAGCTCATTCCAATTCTCTATTCTGTGCTGTCTGTGCACCCTAAACATTTGCCTAACATTTGAAAACAAAATGCTAATTGCGAATTAATTGTGCACTGCAGCTAAAAACAACAAACTGCCAACAAGATGAGAGAGAGAGCGACACTTTCCCCCTTTCAAGGAGAAACTCCCATTTGGAAATGCCTAAAAAAACAACAAACAAACAGACGGCATGGCCAACACTCAAAAGCCGTGCCATGAAAGCTTAGCAAAGAGCCAAATAAGCGTTAAATGTTGCAAAAATAACAAAAACCCAGAGCTCAGATCCTTTTGGTCCTGCCACTGTTCCCTGCTCCCTGTTTTTTTGCTTCTTTCTGCCACTCGTGGCACAAACACTTGTGGCCGCACACATGTGGCCCACTCAAAAGAAGAGAGATGGAGAGAGAAAAAACGACAAAAAGGATACGAGTTTGAGGCTGAGGATAAGGATGCGAATGTGGCCGAATGAGTCTCTGGCAATGCAAACAAATTAGTCATCATTAGCGTTTGGCTGCAACAATCCATTTCGGATGGACTGGGGCAATGAGCTGGGGCAGATTTGCGTTAAATAAGCGCACTTAATGCGATTACAATAAAAACAAAAGCAGCAACAACAACAACAAGAACAACTGTGCAAGTGAAATATCAAAAGCTTCCCTTGCAAATTGAAGTCAAAAGCGTAAAAGCGCATTTGCAACAATTATTAAAAACAAAATAGCAGATGGAAAAGTAAAAAGTGAAAAGAAAAGAAAAAAATGGAAAACGTCCAACGAGCGTGGACAACTGACAAATGCAGCCTGAAAATTCACTTTGAACAATTTGTGCATGAATGAATCTGCCCGAAACTCCGACTCTCAGGACACTCACGGTGGTCCATGCATGGACACAGATGTGTTGACCGAATCCATCGTACGACCATAAAAGCCAGGGCCAAACAACTGGGATGAGGCTGCGCCTTTTTATACTACCGAGTGGTCATAAAAAACTGACCACAACAGCAGTTTGAAAGGGTATTCCTCTCTCTCTCTCTTAACTCATTGATACCAGAGATCATTGGATGTAGAGTTAAGTTGATATGATATATTTGTGTAGGATATTTTGCAAGAAATAATAATTATTTGAAATGTATCGATGATTAACATAAATAAAATATGTATGTATGTATTTTCGACAGATCAGTGCAGTGTCTACAATATTTTATATTCATCGGATTGAGAACCGAAAAACAAATTTGCCATAAACTTAAAAATTATTATGATATGCAAAAAGAATACATTTTTTCTTAGAAAAAAAAATACAACACATTATAATAAAACAACATTTTTTTTTTTTAATTAGACTTCAATTTAAAGTACGTAATTATTAATTAAATATTAAATTTATAATGAGAATATATAAAATAATATTTACTTTTTTGTACTTACGACATCTTAAATGTCTTACACATTTATTAAAATTTTTAGTCTTCATTTACACACGGGTATATTATAAAATAGGGTAACATTTAGTCGTCATAGCCTTAATTCTTTGGCATGTCGAGCATAAAACTCTCGCTGGAGACCAAACAAAAAGCACATTCCCATTCAGTATTTGAATGCAACTTTTGCTGTTGCATACCGCACGGCGCTTTGACCAGGAGAATGTCTCAGCGGCTCTGGCATGTGTGGCACAGTGGTAATTGCCAGCAATGAACCAAATGTGGAACTGTCAAATACGAATTGTATAGAATGAACAACATAAATGGCTGTCGAAATAAATCCTTGTATGAAAATATTTTTAATGCTAACAGCACTTCATCTAGCGAGTGTCTACTGTACTTGAAAAAACTTTTGTGACTGCTGTGACCGTTGCTGGCATTGGGTAGCACAGCTTTTTGGGGGGCGACGACATGTGTTCACGCCTCGTTGGGCGCCATAATTATAACAAAAATGTTGCCAAGAGGGTAGAGAAAAGGTGCAAGAGGTTAGCGAAGGGAACGAGGAAGGGGGCGTGGAGAAGAGTTCCATTGTCGGAAGTGGTTTTTGCTTGTTTCTCGTACCCGACAATGTCGCGGCGGTTTTGTTTTCTGTCTATATGAAGTAGCGAGTTCACTAAATGGCAATTAATTGAGAAACAGCTGGGATTTGGGATCTTCTCGAGAATCCGTGTAACACCCACACTTGCCCACTTCCAAGGGGTATAAGCAGCCACATCAGTCGGGGATTATTACACTTTGCGTTTAACTAATTGTATGACATAACATTGCCAACATTCACCCTTTACAGCAGCAGCAGCAACCATTAAAATCAATTTGAGTCTGACAAAAGCCCAACTCGACGTACTCGTAATCACCATGACGAACCTGACGAACCTCACTGACTTCAGACTCCAGACTGCCAGGCTGACTGACTCCTGGCATCAGCTGCATTTCCATTCACTCACTGCCGCACATGTCAAATGTCACAAAGCGCATTCATAACGCGAAAAAATTAGCCGCAACCGGGTAAGAAAAATTGCCCAATCAGCGAACTCAAACCGAGCCTAACTTGGCTACGAGAAGCCCTTTTTCGGTCGTCAAGCAGCTGTCATAATGACGGACAAAGTGCATCAGCAGATACCGCACACAGAGTTCGAGGCTCTCTGGGAGTGTGGAAAGTGTGGCAGGGGCAACATGGAGACAAAATGCTGACAACTTCTGTGGCGGGTGG
The DNA here is from genome assembly GCA_037043435.1 of Drosophila suboccidentalis. Lineage (NCBI taxonomy): Eukaryota > Metazoa > Arthropoda > Insecta > Diptera > Drosophilidae > Drosophila > Drosophila suboccidentalis. Next base: position 94,026 of record JBAMBK010001752.1, on the reverse strand, counting down.
CGCGGGCATAAATTACAAAAAGCAATTACAACGCCAAAAACACACTCAGTACTAATCATGTGTATGTGTGATGGGTGTGTTTTTGTGTTTGTGTGTGGGTGTGGCAAGCACAGCTGTGCTTGCGCCATCTAGCGTTCAAAAATTGCGCACTAATTGCGCACAATTTGCGCCAAGCGAATCTCCCACAACACAACACAACACGATCTGAGCCCAGAGTCGTGGCCCGAGTCATTAGCCCGTGTGTGCTGGGCAGTTAAAATGCCTTTATGAGTTATTGTCAAAGTATCTCAAGGGACACAGCACAAAGGCCCAAAAGAGGACCACGGATCCACGCCTTTTATCACCTCCACGCGGAGTGTTTACTGGCGAGAAAGCCAACAGACGGACGGATGGACGGACGGACGGAGCAGGCTTAATTACCATGAAAATTTATTGGCCAAAATAGGCGTTGAGCATTTTTAATGCCGTTGAGAGCATCAACTTGAATGCAGCTAACAATTAAAATTAATTACATGCAAAGGCAATCAAAAATTATTATCATTATAAATTGATCAACATTTACATGTGAGTAAGGATTGTTGTTTCTTTCTCTTCTTATACCCTGTGCATATTGGAAGTAGTGGAAGGGGTGATTAAGCCTTGAGGTAATGTTTGGAATGTAACAAAGAATGTGTCTGACTCGAACTTAAGACATATTGGTGCAGTATTGAATTGTAAAGCTGAACATTTTTATTTAAAGTTTCTTTTATAAATTTGAAGTCCTTTGTAGAATTGTGCCCATGTAATTATCTGGAGTTTCACTAAAAATAGACATTATTTGTTAATTCCAAATTAAACTTAAGTTTTAAAGCAGTTTTTCAGTAAGCAGAAATATAGTTTTGTAATCCAATGTATGTGGTCATCTAGTATTTTTAATTTTGAATATTAATATCCAGAATATTTTCAATAAAGAAAAAGATCTCTTGTACGTTATGAGCATTATACTTAAATTATTTTTGTGTGCGTACAGAGTATATTCGTCGTTACTACCATCAGAATTTATACCCAAAGAATCTTTGACCATGTCTAACAGGCTTTGAACCAACCATCAATTGTCAAAGCAACTCAAATTAATTTCATTTGATTTAAATAAAAGTACTCGAAGAAATTACGATAATGGCTTCCGCGGATGGGGTTAAATGTTGAATTACAGAAATTATATAATTTAATTTATATTTACGAGCTAACATTGAATCAATTCCCGCCCTTTGCATATGTGAGGCTATAAAAAATAGCTGGATGGATAGTATCGTAAACATTTCCTCTATAGATTACACGCCCAGACAACGCGGCGTCCTTCTTCTCTTCTCTTCTCTCTACTCCTACTCCCTTTTCTTCTTGGTACTCCCTTCTATTCAAATTTTTGGGCTTTATCTATTTTATGGCCAACTGTGTGAGAAAAGTCTGGTAGCCAGTTTTTATATACTTTGATTTCGATGCTGCTGTTGCCTTTAGTTTTACGGTCGCGCATCTTTTACGACCTGCTGACGATAAGAGAGGATTGATAAGACCAGTCTCCGGTTCTTTACCATTGCCATACGTGGAACAAACGCAAATTTTTTAATGCGCCATTTGCATTGGCACATAAAATCCCAGCTGGGGGAGCATGCAAAATAAAAGGGGGCGGGGCTTTGGTGGCGACAACAACTCGATTCACATAAAAGACAATTTGAGGCGCCGCCATGTGTTGCATATTTCATGGCGTTTTAACTCAAAATGCATAAAATGGCCAAAACTATGACACAACTCACTCACTCGAGTTATTTTTGATGAGTTTGGAAATGTTTAAGTGGCCATAAAAAATATAAGATCGAAATAACTTGCAATTTAAATGGAAAACTGAAAATCCTCTTTATAACTATTACCTTTAAGAAATCCCTGAGCATACTTAACATAAATAACATAATAAATAAATAAATTGTTAACTATTCAATTGATTAATCTTTTTTAGCTATTAAAATAGTAGGGATAGATGAAGAGAGAGTGAGAGAAATTATATTCAGAGAACTTAAACTAAACTTAGTTAAATTAAACTACAAGCCAAAAGAAATGAATAATAAATAAATATGTAAAAATAAATTTTAGGAAGAAAGTACAAAATAAATTCAAATTCAAATATTTATATTTTTTTAGCAGTAAAAGTAATACTTATAATAATACCAATACTTTTTGATCTTTACAAGAAATTTTTGATCTTATATGTACATACCCAAAAACTTAACTGCTATTTAATTTTATTTTTAAATAATATTTGACTTGGAGTAAAATAATAAATTCCTCTGCAATTTCTACCGTTTTATGCTGATTTTACAATGTTATTTATTATCTGTGCCATATAATAAATTAAGCATGCACTTGCACCTACTTATAATCAACTCTAATTGCCACACATTCCCATGCAACATGTGCCCGGTGCAACCGCAGCATGACTCATTCCCTCATTCCACACGCGAAGCGACTCGTTGTGGACTCTCACACCACTTGACTACTGCCCCATGAGGAAAATATTAGTGCAACTAAGACGATAGACAAATAATGACATAAGCAAACACACACACACACACACACAGATAGAACGAGAAAAACAATTTGAGACATGTCGCTGCATGTCGTTGCATGTCCGTCTGCCTACCACGCACCTACCGAAGCGAGGCGAAAAATCAAAGATCTCAACGACCTGCAGATAGCCTTTATCTATCCATAAGATCTATGGAAGAAATATAGAAAGGGGCGAAAATTACTCAAATAAAAAAACAGGCATAAAGCACTGACATGTTTGTACAAGACACACACACACACAGACACACTCTCGCACACACACAGAAATCATCATTGGGCAAACAAAAAGAACAATCAAATAAATTAAACAAAGGCCAAGAGTCCGAAAATGAAGAAGGTCCACATCTGTTTTGGGTATAACAATCTTATCGGCACATCGTCTTGTATCTTTTTTTTTGCGTTGAGTGTGTGTTGAGGTAACCGTTCCGTTCCGTCCCATCCAGTACCAGTCTACAGTCTACCGTCTACAGTCTACCGTCGACAGTTTACAGTCTACAGTGAACAGTCCCCATCCCAATTCCAATCCGAATCCGAGCAGTTATGCACATGTTGTACCCAAAGACAAGACGAGACGAAGCCCCACACAGCAAACAGTCGTTAAACAACATTAAATGGGTCTCGTTTTTGGTATGCCCCTCCCCTGCTCCCTCTCCCCATCCCGACAACATCTCACTGCCAAGTGCAATACATGGATGAGTCATCGGTTGGTTGGTCGCTTGGTTGATTCTCTGCGTTTGCCTGGGAAACGGCAAAGCTTCCGCGATCGTTTCGTAGACCGAGCGACGAGCCGACGAACCGACGGATTGACGATCGTCTGCCTAAGCAGCGACTCAATGACAGGCGTTACAAAATGCGGCAAGTTAATGACCCATGTGCAACGGATCACCCAGCAATTGTCTTTGTTTCGCTGCTTTCTAAATGGAAAACAAATAAAAATATCAGATAGTAGACGAGTGGACGATGGAATGGGAAGGGGAAATATGCCAGGGCCACCAGTAGAGGAGCTCATAAAAAATTAATACAAATTACACGAAATATTTGAAGAAGGGCAACGAAAGAGATGGTTAAACAAATCGACAGATAAGCAGGGCGAAACTGGAACTGAGAATGTTTTGAATAAGAGAAGGGAGGAGGTGACAAAGCGCAGATTAATCCGGCGAGAACTTAATGAAATGGGAATTTGGGAAGACAGAAAGGAAAAGAGATAAATACATACAGTGTTCCTGCAAAAAATCAATAAAATAGTGAAGAAGTTCTGATAGAAAGAGAGAACAAGTACAATTAAATTGATTGATCGATTGAGCAGAGAAATAATTAGCGAGGGAGTGGGAAAAATAAGGTGAATGAAAGTTAAAAAGTTAGTCAAGGTGTTAAAAAGCTAGGAAACGAAATCGACCACTTATAATGATTGTTAGAATAGATTCCTTCTAACAAGAAATAATTTAAGTAGAAAGAATAAGCAACTGTAGAGCAATTGATAATGGGGGAAATAATTGACTAGAGACTTCCAATTTAAACTTAGTTGGAGTAATAGAACAGGAAAACGATTGAAATAATCACCACATAAAATACCCTTTGTGTAGGAAGAATATCAGTTAGAAAGAAAACGATTTTAAGTTGTAAGTTGAAAGTAAGTTAATTAATGAACCCGATGAAGCTCAATGAAATTATAAAAAAATACAACTACAATATATCGCGATCGTTTCTACACAGAGAGTAGAAGATTAATAAGCAAAATCGTTATTAACGAGAGAAAGAGAGCAATAATTGTAAAGAACGTTTTCGCAACTCAATGAAATTGAGAGGAAGAAAGTTACTTAGCAAGACAGGCAACGATCTGATTCAATATTACGCAAGTCGCGCGACTTGCGGACATTACTCATTAGCATATGAGAATTACGGGTTTTGAGGCCGACGCCGGCAGCTTCGGCTTAAACTGAATAACAATGACAAAGACACGTCAGAAAACCAGATGAAATATCTTAAAATTAGCTGCATTGAGACTCACTCATTGCTGGAAGCTTAAAGACTTTATAAAAGTAAAAAATGGAACTCTCTGGATAATCAAACCGATTGACATACTTTAAGTGGAACACGCGTCAAATTTGTGATCATGTGGGTCATTTGACATGCAGATTGAAAACTCAATTAAAAGCTAATTTGACAAATTCACTTTCAATAACCCCAAAAAGCTACAAATGCGTAAACTATAAAATTGAATTGAAACTTTATGATTTCAGCAATCAGTAAACAAATTGCATTTCCATGCAATTAGCTATGCAAATTGATAGCGACAACAATGGTTTATGGTATATGGTATATGGGTTCTCGAACAACCCCAGATGAGTTCTGTCTCAGTTAATGTGTTGACACACGTCGCTTCACATTGGCTTCAGAATTTAAATAAAAATTGCAATAATTACCCGCATGCCCTGAAAGAAAGTTGATCGGAAAGATCTCTTGAGAAAACAACATCATGTAATCCTTTAAGAAAACAAGGAACCCCGTGAGATTTCGATCTGATGAGAACCCCTCTTACGCTTCATTAAACAGTTCAATTCTCTTATCTCAAGGAATATCAATCTAGAAGAATCTAGTGAAGGCAATTCACTAATTGTTCCAATTATGGATTGCTAATGCGTAAATTACCGTCGGCAAGCCAGAGTTCGAGTATATTTTGAAGGGCTCGGCAATGATTTGAACATAATCTTAAAACCTAAACGTGACTCCACCCAGAAATGCTGATTCATAAAATAACCGCCACGGTTAGGTAGCCCATTAAATGAGGTCTCGGACAAAACTCCGCCCCACAAATACAAAAACTCGAGTAGCCCAAAAAGAAGAAAAAAAAGAAGGAAGAAACACACAAAAAGCCAAGCTGTGTTGAGTCGTTCATTGGGTTCATTGGGCCAAAGCGAAAGAGAAAATGTTGTTGCGGCTTCTTTCTGCTACAAAATGTTGCCGGCGTTTGGGAAATATAAGCCACGCCTTTTGGATTTATGTTGCCGTCGCGAACCCGGAAAACCAAGAAGGAAAAAAAACTATGCAGCGACTTTGTCGGATGTGCGAATGGGAAAGAAAATGCTCAGAGCAAAGCAGCGAGTAGTTCTAGCAACAATAGACCTAGAGCAACCCCTAAGTGGAAGTTGTGTAACTGTCGGTTCGACCGACAAACCGACCGAAAGATACTTGAGACACCACAGCGCTCTAAGGTTGGCAGACAGTTTGAGATTGTGTGCGTGGGTCAGAGCCAAGTGACGACATTGTGGGTGGAGTCTTGAGCTCTGGAGTTGGCCAGTTAATTTCGAATATAGATGAGTTACCACCTCTTAGTTTCAGGCAACAGGAATGATTTCATCGAACTTTTTAAATAAAGAACAGTTATAAACAATTTCACAATTTCCAGTTATAAAATTAAATCATGACTACCGTTTTAATTTTTTTTTAGAAGTGCATCCAACTCGATGAATAATATGATCCATAAGAAAATCTCCGACTAATTAGAAATATAATTTCAGTCATAATTTCCACTATTAATATTTTTGATATAATATAGGTTGATTCTTTATGGAATTGATGAATGAATGCTGAGAAATACGATTCTTCGATTCTGATGCAATAAAAAGAAACCTGAATGAAATAATTACACATTTAGCCAGTCAATGTACTAAATGTGGCATTTCGGCGAAAGTAATTAATATGAAACATATTTCGGAAATCTTTTGAAATATATTATGTTCGTTTAGTAACGATATCATTTTCGACTCGTTCCGCTCAGTGGGTAGAAAAATGCATGCGAATTATGAAAACAAAAAGATGATCTATAGCCAGAGACTAAGTGGACGAGCCCATTGTTGGTAAAAATTATATAGATTTTCATTATTCATGTATAGCGCATTTATGACAGACATCCATTACTTAAAGCTTCTAGTCGGAAGCATTGGGAAAACACTTGTTAAACAGTCATAAATGGGCTGATAAAGAAATGGCTGAAAGGCTCGTCAAATAAAATAAAACTGAGAATACTCGCATTTTGAAACTGAGAGCTTGATATATACTACATATTTGATGTATAGTACACGTTTTTTATATGGACTTATAATTATTTTTCTGAGGTCAGCAATTTGCCCACTTGCCCATATTTCAAGCTGACTTTCTGCTCTCTTTCTCCTTACAGATGTTGACGCTGGCAGCATTTGTCATGCAACGAAGATTTAATACAATTAATATGCTAACTGTACTTCTCGCCATATACGGTTACAACAAAGGCGCGACTGCGACGCCTTACAACACACACACCCCCACACACACATACGCACACTTGGCAACAGGCGCAAGGTGGCAGCCACTGGGCGCTCTCGCCGCCTGGCAACAACAATACAATTTTTTTGGTGGCTTTTCAGCAGCCACACAAAAAAATACGAATGAGACGATGTCAACAAAAATACCAAAACAAAAAACTGTAGCAGGCGAGCGCCAACGACGAGAGCAGCAGCAATTGAGGCCTACGAGCACAGGGAGAGCGGGACAGCATACAGAGAGCGCACGCTGAGAGTCATCAGCAGCAAGAGCACGCGGCAGAGAGAGCACGAGCAACTTGTGCGAGAGCGGTGGACGTATAAAAGCGCGCTCGTTTCGCTCACCCGCAGACAGTTCGAAGTGAGCCAACGAAGCGTGCGGACGTGCGCAGCGAACAAAGCAAAGCAAAGCAGAGCAGAGCAGACAGCAGCAGCAACAACAACAGCGGAGCAGAACAAAGTGAACGAACCTGACGCATTTTTGACGTGTGCGTAAACGGCGACAGCGACAGCAGCAACAGTAATAACAACAACAGCAACAACAAAGAATTTGTGTAGTTAATTTATTCATTGTGTGCGTCGTGCGAATCTGCAAAGAGAAAGTCTTGAGTCATCTGCAGAAGAAAGACAGAAATTATTAATTACAAACAATTGTGCAATTGGAAACAAAGGAACAAGTTTCCTTTCATAGCATCAAACACAACAACAACAACAACTACAAATTCATCACATCGATCTACAATGGCCGTGGCCTTCTATATTCCCGATCAGGCGACACTGCTGCGCAAGGCGCGAGAGCAGGAGCAGCAATTGTTGCGCCTACGCCACTGGCAGATGGCTACAGTGATGCTTAACACTATTCGACAGCTGATGGACTCCACGGCCAGTCAGTGCTTGCAGCGAGCAGGACGCAAGTGCGGCAAGTGGCGCAAACCATCGCAGTAAAAAACGCAGACTTGAGTAAACCACAGCAGCAACAACAACAACAACTACTACTACTATGGCAACAACAGCAACTACAACTCCTACTACAGTCAACAGTCAGTACAAAGGAACCAACATCAAGAACAACAAGTTGCCGTCGGCACTCGGCCTTTATAATGACACTTCACCGACGGAACATGAACTGAATTTCCTTTCATTTTCTTTAAGTCATTTTCCAAAAAGCAAACTACAAAATTACTGCAGCCCCTCTTAAGTTTACTCATCAAAGCGATTGTGATAATGGTTTTGTTTCTACACAGCAACAACAACAACAACAACATCGATAACTACAAGAACATATAGTTTGAAATTGATTTAACAAATAGTTTTCGATTTAGCAATATTTGATTTTAAAATATTTTTAATCTCTCTATCGAAAAACTTTATACATTAGTTTGTAAGTTTTTGTAAGCATTCTGCTTAGTTATTAAGCGATAAACATTTTGTAAAAGCTGTCGAAGAGATTATACAGAATCCAGAAAAATATTTATAAGGTTTGCTAAAAATTGCATCAATTTTTTGTCAAACAAAAATTTAAAAATAATAAAAAGCAAAATGAAAAAATAAACAACAAAATCTCATTTCTTTGCGTACTTTTTTCAGATCATTTTCAGAGTCATAAAATGTATTTATCAATATCGGAAATAAATTCATCATTGAAAATCGGAAGATAAATAAATCAAATAGATATATAGTATGTATAGGCATATGTATATATCTAGGCATTGTTCAACTGACACAATACATTTTAATCTTTGGAAACAAAGAAAATTACTTGATGCATGACAATTTGCCAAGTGCCGACGGATTTCAATCACTTTGAATTCGTGCCGACTCAGACAACAGCCGACGGCACAACGAGTTGTTTGTGAAGAATCTACAGATTTTTTTGAAGAATTAAGACATCTCTTAAGCATTTTTGTTTAATGTCTTTACACTAAAAATTATATTAGATGAGACTTTAAGCTGGTAATTCTAATATAAAATGTAAATACGAAATTATATTCGGTTGGTAACGTATCGGTTGGAGAAAAAACATAATATCCGAGCATTTTCGGAAAGGTTTAACTTTGTTATCAAACTTTTTTGAATTGGTAAGCTTTTGCTTTAACTCTCTAGCTATTTATTTATATTTATTCATATCTATTCATTTATTTAAGGTAGTAGTCACTATTAAAAACATCAATTTTAAAATAATATTAAGATTAAACAATTCGCAATTAGTAAGAAAAAATAAATAGTAATAAATTACCATATACAATTTTAGCTTTAGTTTTAAGATTAATTTTTATTTTAGTTTTTAATTAATTTTTTTCAATTGTTATAATATTTTATGTATATCTCAAAATTTGTTTTAGTTCATTTACATTATTTGTGAAAATAATATTTCTTAAAAACGAGGCAGAATCAAGCATAAACTACAGTTTTGTACTATTCTAAGATTGATAGAGAAACTAGAAGTTTATACCATTATCCAATCTATGTTGCGCGTTTCAAGGCAAAACATCTAAGACATAGTTTAGAACATATTTTCCCAATATCAGATATATTTAAGACTAAATAAAACAAAAGAAGCATTTAATATTTAAAAATTTAAAAATCTTTCATTCGAAGTATTGAAATTTTGATAAACTAAATTGAGGTATCTTAAAATATCAACTTGTTGTTGGCATTACACAATAAACAGTTATCCACACCAAAAAGAACAGCGACAGTCAGGCCAAATTAACCAAAAGTAGTTTCAAAGCGTCAAACAGAAAGTAGCAAATTCAATTATGCAAAAATCTAGAAACATTTTGAGATTCACACTTGGCTGCTGATGCTATTGCAGCCCCCAGTTGATAATGTCAAAAAATGAGGTGCTAACAAAACAATTTGCATTTTTAAGTTAATTTTTGCAAAGTGCAGCGAGAGAGAGAGAGAGAAAAACTTATGGAAAATCAACGCTGGCAATTCCAAGGGGGCTCATCATAAGCGCCATTTGCTCTCAGGGCCCGAGTTTCCTTCTCTCCTCCGCTCCGAGGTCGTGGAATCAGCCGCCGTCGTTTAATTAAACTTTTGCACTTATGCAGCTGCAATCAGACGCACTGCATCCTGCTGCATGTGCTCGTATCCTGTGCAGGACTGCGTCCTGTGTGTTCAATTCATTTTGATTGGCAAACATTTTTGGCGAAAAAGTTAATAAAAAGTTTCTGCGCTCGGGAAAAAATCAAAAATTTCACTTTACCAAACAAAACTAATTAACGTTCAACAGATAAAAGTTGGCTAAATGCACCAGAGCGGTTAGTGGGAGCACCCAGGAGGTAGGAGGTCGGCGGGGGCGTGGCATATGAAAAATAATTGAGACAAGTTTATGATTATGTTTTCTCTCCGCTCGACAACTTGTTGGGCCACACGCAATAATAAAAACTTTTGTCCCGCGTCGAGCGATTTGTAAGTAAAAGCTGTAAAAATCACAGACAGAAAACAGTTAATACTCCTGCCAAAACACTGGGAACAGAGCCAAAGAACTTGTTGCCAAACTTTTTGAGCTGTTAATTAGTTCGCAAAGCGTTTCTAATGTCGCTCCCAAGTTAAGTGAACTCGCATCAAAATAAACTCGGCGTTTGGTTTATTGATATAAATTTCCAAGAAATGGTCGACAAAGCTGCCGACAGAATCTTTAAATTTTTATCTTTCTCGATTCCTCGCATAATTCTCTGTCATTTCGACCAATTTCGTGTCTTGGCCTAAACGAATTATTTGATTAAATAGCTAGAATTGGCGCAGCCGAAGGGAGAACCTGGACATTCATGCAAAATGAAGCAAAAAATTCGTAAAGACCCAAAAACGACCCAAAACGAACAACAAAACAGAAGTCCCAAAAGAGCAGATTTTGCACAACGAATAGGAAAAAAAGGTAAGCGTAGTCGACTACAAGATACTCTACAAGTGATGTTAGAAATATTTAATTTATTTAAAGACATTTATTCTGGCTATCAAATTTGATTACTATTTTAACCCAGTTGGATGACATTTATTTCTAGCAGAAATATTTATCTTAAAGTGGAATGTACCATTATGAATGTACCTAATGGATACGAATAAAAAAGTCTTATTTTAAACATTTACTTTACTTTTGTAGAGTAATTGAAAGCGACCATTGCCATTTTATGGTCCTGCCTTGCCCTTTTTTTCTGGTTTTTGCCAAGAATTAAATTAAATCAAATCAGTCAACAACTAATGGAAAGATAATGACATTAGTTGAGCTGTTCAGCGACGCAGAAATGTTTTTACACGAATTATGAGTTGTGTCCTAAGTGAAGGATCAGCAAGGACACGACTGAATGTTTGGGTGTTGACTTAGTCAGTTGGAAAAAATGCTCCCTTTCTCCACAGTCTTTGTTGTAAGTATTACGACAGTTGTGCAAAGAATAATTTAAGAGCAAATCTGATTAGTTAAGTTAATATTTAAGTTAAAGAAATTGTTGGGTTTTACATGGATAGTAGACAAACATATCTCTTGTGAACATAAGAGGACACTTTCACGCAATAAAAACATTAGCATACTTGACTTATTTTGACTTTTTAAAATTGATGAAGATTTGCCATTTAAAATGTTGCTCTGAAACGCCCGAAAGTAATCAAAAAAACCCTCAAATAAAAAAAATCGACTAACAAGCATCATTTATAAGCCGCGACAAGCAGTTCCTAAGCGAAACATTTAAAAATGCTTTTTGATTGATGATCTGACAGGCTAGTCAAAAAGTCTGGCCCAAAAAAAAACTAGAAAGGACACGCACACTTCGGCGACAATAGCAAACCGAAATCGAGGCAGGAAAACGGAAATGGAAAAAATGGGAAGAAAAATACATTAATTATTGAAATGTCATTAAAAGCATAACGAAGAAACGAAGCTGACAACTCGCAGATTCGCATGAATATTTAACAGCAATAACAACAAATAGGCAAGTCAGAAGAGCCCATTCAAATTATGACAAGAGGAATACGATGCGTGACCGCATACATACATATAAGTATGCCAGGATATTGATAGACCTAAGCCAAAATGACGCATTACCAAGGGAAGGATGGTAAGAGGGGAAGTTACTTTGAGGTGCGCAAATCACGCAAGTGAGCCCAGAAAGATGTTGATGGAACCCATCACTCCATCAGTCCATCAGTTCAGATCCAGTCCAAGTGGGTTGTTCAGTTCGCCCCATTCTTGATTAAGAGCATATTAATTGCGGGGTGGAAAACGAGAAAAACCCCTGAAAAATCGGAAGCCCGATGCCATTCATCATCTGTTCTGGCAGCGTTAAATGAGCACACGCAGCCAAGTTGAGCATTTAATTATCATGATACTACCACATCGTATCATATCACAGATAATAGTCCTTAAAGGCATTAAAGTCATTATGTGTCAAGTTCTCAACTGGACAAATCGCATACACCAAAGTGAATTATGGCAAACTTGCAAATATTTATGCGTTAATTTCACAATAGAAACAAAGACTTCCACACCCCCAAGAGGGAAATGAAAACAAATAAGAAGAATTAGACAAATTGCAATGGAGAGTGTATGACTACGAGATACCCTCTGGGATATACAACCACACAAGAAACTCTCATTTGTTGAACAAGCTTTGAAACCATTTACTTATTGGATCTATAAAAAAGCTTCTATGAAAATGTATCTTTTAAAAGACAGATAAAGGGAGTATTAGGAATTTAGAAGTGATATGCTAATGAAAATTTGGATTATTCATACCTAATAACATATCAATAACAAGGAAATTCTACGGATTAAGTTGACTTGACCGTTGGGGAATATTGGGTTCGTATATTTTGCTGGGAAATTGTACAGGATGACAGAACATAGTTTTCTGATTTCTTTAAAAACACTTTATTGTAATTATTTTAGAAACTTTAAAAAAAAAAAATTAAATTGATCTGATTGAGTTTGTCTACGTTGGGTCCATACCTAGCAATAAATGTTGGATCAGCTAAGACTTTTTGTAACCACGAAGTCTTTACTAATTTTCTATATTTAATTTGCAATTTTTATATATTTTAATTCTTTGCTTTGTGGACTGCTGTTAGTTGATGTAAATAAATTCAAATACTTCACAACTACAACCCAGGGTATCACTGCGTAAATGAGCAATCCCCGCTTGTCGGCCGTCGACCATTATGAGGTGTCACATAAAAGAGATTCAAATTTGCAAGAGCTAACGTCAAACATGATCCGCAACTGTCGGAAGGACAACCCGTGGAGCATCGCAGGATTTGCAAATTTTCGCACCGCTCGCACGAAACGACAACGACAACGTCGGCTGAAACTATAAAATAAACAAACTTCCGGGTTGCAGCGAGAGAACGTGGCCCAATGACATTAGGAGTTTGGCATTTGCTGCCTTGGCATCGACTGATGAGCTGTTGATTTTTGATGTGTTTGACATACGCTCGGTCGCATTGATTGCACCATAAATAATGAATTTATGCTGACAGCCAGTCATCATCAGGGCAAGGACTCTCGCCCCAAATGGTGGTGGTGGTGAGATCGTAGCAGGACCTCGGGTAGTTGCCCGACTTCGACTCCTGTCTGTGCATCCTTTTTGCGCTGTTGTATGCCAACTAATAAAATATGTTTTTATTGCAACCAAAGTCATGCACACAACACAACACAACACACTCACACACACACACATATCGCACACACACGTAACGTGTATAAAAATTAATGAGCCACGGAGGCGCGCGTTTCCCTTCCTGACAATGATGACAATGACAATGATCCTGGCTGACTGCGCCAAATGCGAAAAACGACGTTTGCAAATTTCACTTTTGAATACAATAATAATGCAAAAAGGTGCATTAAACATAATGTTAATAATATGCATAAATATGTCAGCTAATAAAACGATACTGTAGAAATGGCATTCAGGTAATGCACTCAGAATTGTGGTTTGACAGGACCTTTATGACGGTGAGTCTCTCAAGGGTTTCTTGGGATTTCCTTAGCTTTGACCAGCATTAATGTTTATGCTAAGCAAGAATTGCGGTTTATGTAGGTGCTAATTGGATGCCATTGTTGGGCTTATAATTTTAAGATGCTGGGAAAGTCTTATCACTTTGATAAGAAATTGTTTGTCCTTTCTTTCTATAATATGTGGGTTCCATAAAAGATTTCGAAGATTTTCAATTACGATGCAAAGATTTTAATATTTATTGGGGATACCACCTCAGCTTTAGTAACTTCGAATCCTTAACTTTGTTAGCTTAGTTTTCTGACTATGGACCTATAAGAATTATCTTCCGCGTAGTTTTAAATTATTTCAAATTTCTTAAAATTATGAACATAATGAAATGACTTTAACTTCATGAGACTTTCTTTTAAAGCTTCTTACTAAATATTTAACTTGATATATTCATTCTTGCAACAATGTTTCCGTCCATCTGCCGTCAGATATATAAACATTCAACAACTATCTTTCCCCCCTCAAAAAACAGACTTTTATGATATGAAAGCAGAGATTTTATTTTATAGATTTATATCCACAATTCGACGTCTTTTTATTGAAATAGGAAACTTTGTGCATATTGCATGCATCAAATGGCACAACAACAACAATAACAAAAAGCACAAGAATAACAAACTTCTTCACTTGCAACATTTTTTTTTTGCTGCTGGCCATTTTTATGACAAAGAATGAAATGAGATGAAATTATTGACGGAAAAAAACGGAAATCGCTGGCAATAGTCAAAGGAAATAAAAGCGAAATTACTTTTGATAACGCTGCAACAACAACACGAACAGGAAGGACTAGAAGGACTACTACTAAAACTACACACACTCGTAAAAAAGCAAAGCGAAGGAAACAGCAGGAAGTTAACTACAAGAGGGCGTTGATTTGTCACAAGTAGAATTATGAGAGTCCAGGATGTGCCCAATGAAGCAGCTGCCAAGAGACAACAACAGCAACAGCAACTATAGCAACAACAAGGGTAACAACAAACACTTCAATTACCGGAAAACGTGTCTGATAATACCTCGCAAGATTTTCCAGCCCCGCAAAAAAGAAAGCAGAAAAGCGGCAAAAGTAAATAAAAAGTAATTTTATTATTTTGATTTTTACGGCCAGCATTTTTTTCTAGCTTTTTTAACTGCTTTTTTTTTGCTAGATGCGTTTATACTCTGTAAGCAATGGGAAGCGAGGGTATATACAGATACAAATTAATGTTGTCAACTATTTATTTATTTAATTCAACTATTTTTGTATTAGTTAAACGCTTTCCTGAGGTCGATTTTACTTAACATCTGCGCATTCTAATTTATACACGATTTTGTTTTAGTTTTCTGATATGAGTCTAGGCATTAATATTGTATTAGTTTGTGGTGTGTACTCTTTATTTTCTAAAATATTTCTTATTTTCTATATTTTACTATTTTAAGATGAGTTTAACCTTTACTTTATCGTGAATTTTTAGTGTTTAGTATTTTATTCTAATGTTTGCAAATTTCCGCAGATTGCAGCGTATCAGCTTGTTGCTTATACCCCACTTTTACTCTGTATTTATTCTTATTAACGACGGCATTCAGTATTCCTTTTATGGTTTATGGTTCGGCAGCATTAATATTAATAACCAGTTCAAACATTGTTGTTGGCGCCAAGAGGAAATCGCAACAGTAAAGTGTTGACATGTTGCCGCAAGGATCTACATAAGTCCTTTCACAGCGGGCGATATCCAGTACCTATTGCTAGGTGTGTTTACGAATAGTTTTAATGGGTTATTACGAACGGGAACGAGCACTGTTGCTATTGCAATTGCCGGGTTTTCCCTTCGCTTTTCCCTTTTGGCAAAGAAAGGAGAAAATGTCATAAATGTCATTTGGTCGTAAAAGGCGAAATGCAATTTCTGTGCAACGCGTTCTCCTTGCCGCGCCCCCTAAGGAGCTGCACTTAAATTTATATTTTTTATGCGCGCTACCAAACCCAGAACCTAAAATAAAAAAGTGTCCTTGTTGTGACTCCTCGTCGAGGGCTGCGTGTGAAATTATGATAAATGTGCATAAAATCGCATCGCATCGCATCGAGGAACCGCACGGCATTTTCTGGTCTCTGGTTTGTGTCTCTGTCTTGCACTTTGGCTGCAGTTGCATTTCGTCATTGTTTTGCGGTCGTAAAAAGTGTCCTGCGCGTCAAGGAAAATAAGGAAAATTGCAAGGCAGCACGCACAGGACAATGCAACGCCCTAGAGTCAGGAGAACAGGAAGTGGAAAACAGCGAGAGAGACAGCTACCGAATGGCCTTTTTGATTGCATTTTCTTTTAATTAAATTAGCTTTTTTATGCGTTGCTCTGCTTTTTGTTTGCGCTCATCAAAAAATGGGAAAACAGAGGAAAATATTGTGGGAAATGTGAACATGCTACTTAGGAGTGTCCTGCAATTTATCAGCAAACAGGCAAACCGAGAATTGCAATAAATTATGTAATTTAGATTTATTAGAAGTGTGAATGATAAAAAAGAAAACATGAAAAAGAAGTAGCTGACTTCAATTTGACGAATTGTAAATACCCTTAAATTTAATCAAATTACTTAAGGGGCACTTACACTAGTTGACAAGCTGGTCAATTTCATCTCAGTAGGCTGAAAATTTTGATGGCAACTTAATCAACTCTAGTGTAAACGGTGGTCAACTCTAAGCAAAAGTGTGTTGACTTGGTAAAAAGCACAGCCTACTGAGATGAAATTGACAAGCTTGTCAACTAGTGTAAAGGCACCATTAGACTTGAGTATGATAAATTGATGTGGACTGATTATATATTCAAGCTACATACATATACGTATATACTACTGTGGGCAAAAAGTACCGGGAATTTTAAATTTAAAAAAATTTGGGATTCCGATTAGAACAAATTTTTGTACTTTTAGGTTGGCACTACTATCATTAACATCTGTGCAAAATTATACGTTAAAATATTCATTAGTGTTTAAGTTACAATTAGTTTTGTAACACGCCAAATGTGCATTTGGCGATTTTGGTGCCAAAAAACACTCAATTTCATGGAATAAAGCCCCACGTGGAAGTGTGTGAAACAATGTTTTCTGACTATCAGGATAAGATAAAACGCATTATTCCAAGCGATGAGGCTTGGATCTACGCTTACGATATGGAAACTACTGATCAATCGAGCGAATATCGGCAAACGGTGAGCCGAGACCGAAAAAATCGCGTCAAATTCGCTCAAAAATCAAGGTTATGTTGACAGTTTTTTTTCGATTATCGTGGTTTAGTTCATTATGAATTCCTTTCGACCGACCAAACTGTCAACAAGGAATATTATTTGAGCGATATGCGTCATTTGCGCGAAGCCAGAGGCCAGAACTATGGGCTGACAGCTAAAGGTTCTTGCAACGCGATAATGCGCCCTCTCATACTGCCCCTTTTCTATGTGACCATTTTGCCAAAAACTCGACCAAAATTGTCCCGCAGCTACTTTTTGCGCCTGATTTATCTCCGTGTGACTTCTGGCTATTTTCTAAGCTCAAAAGACCAATCCGAGGACACCGTTTCGAGTCGATTGAGGAGATTCAATCAAAATCGCCAAATGCACATTTGGTGTCGTACAAAACTAATCGTAACTTAATCACTTATGAATATTTTTACGTATAATTTTGCACAGATATTAATGATAGTAGTGCCAACCTAAAAGTACAAAAATTTGTTCCAATCAGAATCACAAAATTTTTTAAATTTAAAATTCCCGGTACTTTTTGCCCACAGTAGTATACTTTTAAAAGTTAAAAAAAACACATATGCTCGACTATCTATACTTGATATTTTGTATCTTAAAGATAACCCTGTTGAATTGCGCTTTCAATCGTCGTAGAAGTCGCCACATAAACTAATTACAAGTCCTAGGACTCCAGATAAACACTTGAGCCTGTTCCTTGGTCCCTGTTCCCGCCTAGTTGCCTGCTTACAAGTATTTTCCATTTCCGCCCAAAAGGTAAACGTGTTATGGTCCAAGACCAAGACGCAGTAGAAGCCGGAGAAATTCCTATCACAGAGACTGACCAGAGCAGTTGCGGAAATTGCAAAATTTCTGCACCGTAATAAGATGAAATTAAGTTTGCACACAAAGCAAATAACAAGACACAACCGGACAAACATCAACGAACTTTGTGGAGGAGGGTGATGAAAGAGAAGGCTAGGGGTAAGGGGGAGAGGGGGGTGGGTGAAGATATGTGTAAGGCGGACGGCGGCTCAGCCACGCAGCAAATGAACCACTAATTGCGTGCCGAAATGCAATTTAGTGAACTTTGCCCCAAACCCAAAATAAACACAACACAGATACAGATACATAAGCAAACAAGCCGTGTGTGTGCGTGTGTGTGTGTGTTTGCGTGTGTGTGGGTGTGTGTAGCTGACCAAATGACCAAAGCCTGCTGCTTGCAACAATTAAATTGAAAATTAAGCAAAAGTCTTGAGATGTGCAAACAGACGTGGCTGCCACACAATTTACATTGATAATGCCCCAAGTTTAACATTTGCTCAACTCAGGGTGATGGCAGGAAGATAGCGGGCAGGAGGATCTGTTTAATTATGCATTGGTTAAAGGCTTTAATCCTTTTCGATTTTTATGCCTAGATTTGCTGCTGCTCCCTTTTGAGTGTTGACATTGATAAATTACTTGGCATTTGTTTTTAGCGTGATTTATCGCGCCCATCTCCCTCTCACTCTATTTGGTCTCCGTGTCCTGTGACACATTGACACGTGTCCTTCCTTTTTGTCTGATTTTTAATTAAATGCAAACAAAAATGACCATTTGATAAGCCTTCGACCATTGCAGGGATGTGCTTCTGGATGAGTCAACTCGAGTGGCGTCTGCTCAACCATTTTCCAGGCTTTTTAACTCATATTTAAAACGCACTCTCATTTCGGTACCGGTCAACAACTGCAACCAACTGCCATGGCATTAATTTTTATAGACTTGACTGCATTCATGAAAATTCATTGCCTTTGACCCCTTACCCCTTTGCTCCTTTTGCTCGTCTCTCAGTTGCAATCGAATCCCCAACAATCCCCATTGTGGTCCTTCATAGGCCGTTGCACTCTCGTGGCACAACAATTTTCAACTTAATGATGTTTCCAAATGCATTGGCAAATATGTTTTCACATATTTCGCACACAGCTTCAACGAAAAATCAAGAATAATTCGCATTCAATGCCAAAAAACGAATTCTGTTTGCTCTTTCTTCTATGGAGAGAGAATTTTCTTATGGAAAAAGACTGACTAAATATTTGAAAAAAAAGTTCATCACATAAGATCACTGCAAAGAACTGAAAATTGTGAAATAGTCTTTAGTCTGACAGAATTAAAATTATTTTCTTAAAAATCTTTTTAAACTCAACTTGATACTTATCGCATTGTCATTGGATTATACAGCCCATTTTTTATGAATATTTAATATAATTTTATAAAACTTTAACTTTGATTCATTGAAAAATATTTGAATAGAAAAGTTTGCATTGAACTTGGAATCGAAGTACTTTAGAATCTTTTTCATCTTAGTAATTTAGACTTGAAAATTCGCACAAGCTGAATTTATAATTTTTTTTCAACATTTTTGATTTTCTACAGTAATTTTAAATCTACGACAAAGTTGATATACCTTTAGGTAGTGTATAAATATTGACTGGCTGTTGCGGGCACCCTTCACAAGCTGCTTTTCCGTTCAACCATTTGCAATATGTTTATGTGTAATTTTCAAATAAAGGTTTAAATGTTTTTGGCAAACAATTGCAGCGAACTGGCACCTCACCCACCAAACATATAGTATACTTAGTACTATAGAGGATGCAACTGGGTGGTTCCCATTTATTTGCAAAGTAATCGCATATTTTGTTTATGGCTTTTTGCCATATTTGCAAATGTGTTACATTGCGGTTATTTGTGCGTTCGATTTTGGTCATTGATATTGGCAGTTCAGTCAGGCTCGTTTTGGTTTGGTTTGGTTTGGTTTTGTTTCTGGTTTTGGTTGGGAACTGTCGGGTTTACTAGGTGTGCTTGTAATCAACATGGTTGCGGTTGGGTCATTGCTTTTTGTTTGATTATTATTTTCCAAATATATAGTACGTGAAGGGGAACAAGTTGTAAAATGGAATTTGTCAGTTGACCATTAACACTGATTAAATTTGAATTTAATTATATTTTGAAATGGCAAATATGTTACTGATAGTAGGTAAATACATTCTTGTTTTACGATAATTTCAGGTATATCAGCTATAAGAATCAGGCTATTTAAAACAAGTTCCCATACCCAAAATGAGCTCAGCTAAATTACGTGCCAATCAACCACTTGGAAAATGACAATGGGCAGGACGAGGCGTCTGATAAGACAAAGCAGGCGACACGTCAAACCAGAAACCAAAACCCGAAGGACAAACGCAGAACAAACTTATTTGTTTAACAGAGGGAGACAGTGAGACGACACACGGCTGAGAACAGCAGAAGGAGTAAGACAATCCTTGTACAGTAAACACACACACTCACATTGATACTCGCATACAAATTGTATCCTGGCAGAGGCTGACTGTTTGCTAATTAGCACATATTCCTTGCAGGCAAGAAAAACAAGGCAGGCGACAGTGTCAACAATTCACGTGCAAGGACAACTCCTTCCTGTGTCTCCGTCTCTGTATCCGTCTTGTCTCCGTCTCGGCGGATTAAATTGTTCAATTTTAAATATGCTCTGTCACTTCATTTGTAAGGCAACTTTCTTTCTCTAGGATGTCGAGAAAACTTTATCCAAGTGAAACAGAGACAGAGAGAGAGAGGGAGAGAAAAATCATTAACACGCCGCAAGCCAAGCCAAACGAAAGGATAACAGATTTTTCTGCTAATTTGAGACGTAGTCCTTTGTGCGTGACGACCAGACAAGCAGTGGCAGGAGCAGGAATGTGCCGAAGGAGTTGGAGTCGGAGAATCCGAGTGCTACACCGGAGACACTATCTCCGACTTGAGATCAACTTCTTGCCGTAGTCTCCCTGTCGTTCTCCTTCTCCTTCGTCGTTTTGCTTGAGTGACGAAGCACAGAGATAAGCTTTTAGCCAGAAAGGATATGGGACGAAGGGAGAGAGGAGTGTGGTGTCTCCGCCAGTTCTCAAAGTTTCTCAATAAATTGCGTTTCTCGGTTGCACGTTGACAGTTTTGCTTAACGCTTCATAATCAGAAAACAAATAAGTTGCCATCTAATTGTGTGTCGTATGCTCGCAGTTCTCTCTCTCTCTTTCTCGCTCTATCTCTCTTTTTCAGTTGTACAATTAAAAGCCCAAGGACTAAAAGTTGACTCAATCCTTGGCACAGCTGGCAGTTCCGTTTGGCTGGCGATAACTTTTAAATATCTAGTGCAAATACGGATGAGTAGTCCTTAAGGAGGACGTTGGTCCTGTTCTTTTAACGCTTCGTCGATTGCTCACAAGACACAATTAATTGTTGAGTAATTGAAATTTTATTTATATTAGTGTCCTTTTGCGCGGATTTCCTTTCACGCTCCAGCCACAACAACACTGCAGGCGACTGTTGTCCTTTGCTCCCTCCCTTTCCCCTTCCCCGGTGGACTCAAGTGTGTAATTCTCGACTCTGGCTTGTAATCCAGCCTTCGGTTTAAGCTTCACTGCATCAATGCCACGGGGCTGATTTTTTATTCAAATTTGTTTTGGCTTTTTCCCCCCAAAATCGGACATTGCCGGCAGAAAATCAATTATACGCCTTGTTGATGATTTCATTTTGAAATTTCCAGAGGAAGATGCGACGTTTGTTGCTAATACCTCAGAGATATGTTTAAAATAAGTTATAATATTTCCTAATTTTACTTATAATTATATTTATTTATAAGCCATTCAATTTTTGTAAAATTATGTATATCATTGTTAAGGAAAAATTACTTATTCCAATCGTTTTTAAATGACTTTTATTGATATATTTTGAATATTTGAAATAATTTTTAACATCATAAATTAATTATTCAATTATTTCATCAGTACTTTAGAGTATACTATTTTATTGATGAATTTTCTTTTCACATTTTTAATGAAGTATAAAGTCAATAGAATCTGGAAGCAAGATCCGTATTATCTCTCTTGTATTATCAACATTATTTTTAGACCAGATTTCAGCCACTCCTGCCAGGATTCACCTACCTTCATATCTCCATATACAATGCTTGGAAATGGCACCCATTTCACGTCTTTGTTAATGCTTTTTAATTTAATTTTGCATGCCCAACCGCACAGTGCGAATAAAAAGCCAGTCCAACAATGTTGGAGCACATTCAAAAGAGATGCCACATGTGCAGGGGGAGTTGCCAGATTGGGCTGGGGCTGCAACCAAAGTGGCACTACAGTCAATAAGAATGCAATGTGGATGTCTGCCAGCCACATAACAAGCTTGGACACGGACACGAGCTCGGACACATCGCAATGGACAAGGTCTCTGAACGGCTATCAGCAACACACACTCACACACACACAACAGCAACAACAACATAATTGCCGGTCATTTGCAGGAAAATGAACAACCCGAGTGAAGATCCCGTGCCAAGTACGCAGTTTACCCGTTTGTCATATGCAAATCAAACAAAAATGCTTTGTCTGAGTTTGAAGGGCGGTTTGGCAACATGTCGTTGGCAACATTGTTGCAGCAACATGCTAGGAAGAGATGCTGCCTTTTGTTTTTACTGCTAAACGCAGTTTTTTATGCGCCAGTAACAACATCAAATTTAAAGTAGAGATGAAATGAGTGAGAGAGAGAAAGGTGGGGGGAGAGAGAGAGAGTCAGAAGAGCATTTTGATGGTCAGGATAAACTAACTGCCCGGCCACTTGAAGGGACTCGAGAGCCGTTAGCTTTTATTGGCTGACCACGGTACCACAGACAATTACGTTTACTGAGGTCAGAGATGCAACAACAACAACAGAGGTCATGCTAAATGCCGTTAGTTATGTGAGCGTGTTACATGTCGTATGCGTAATGTTTGTAGCAATCTCGAGTCTGACCATTTAATTTGAAAAGTTCTTATCAAAATAAATGCAACAATGGCACGAGCACGTTTGCCCCTTCCCCTTCCCCTTCCCCTCTCTCTCCACTCTCCACTCTCCTCTCTTCCTTCTGTCCAGAGTCCAGTTGGATTCTGTTTAATGTTGGGCCATAAAAACTGCCGCCTGTGCAAAATCTCATTAGAATAATGCACACAAAGTGTGCAGAAACAACAACACTGAAAAGAGACAGAAATAAACAGAGAGAGAGAGAGAGACAATTGTTGATTAAATTCATTTGAGTCATTTGCATATGAAATTGTCTCCGTCTGTCGTCTGTTGCCTCGTTTTATTATGAAACCGCATTGAAAAGTCATTTCAGATGCGTCCTGGAGCACATTTTGGCCACAAGCGTAATGAAGTTGCCAAAGTCTTAAGTCGCAAAACAATGGCAAGCCAAGAGCTCTTCTTGACAATGGCAATGACTTAGGTGTTTTGGCCTGGCTTTCTGGCTGTGGCCAACAACAGGAGCACAGGATTTGGAAATGCACTTAGCTGGAAGAAGGACGAGACTGTTGTTGTTGCTATTGTTCTTTTTGGGGGCTGCTTGTTGTGATAATTTAATTGAAATGGCTACGAAAATGGCAATGCAAGAAGCTTCATTTCGATGCCGATTCCCATTCTGATTTGCCAAGTGAAAGGCTGCGAGGCGTGCTCCATGAGTTCCTCCCGAGTTCATGGACAATCCTTTGTGTTTGCCAAAAGTTTTGACACACTTGGCCATTGATTGCATTAGGCCAACAATGGCTCAGAGTTTTGGTCTTTACACATGTGGCTCCGAGTTTGAACTGGCAACTTGGCCAAAAGTTTTGGCAGTTGAGCCAAAGACGACGCAACGCGATGTTCGTCTTACAGCTTTTACCAATTTTAATTGACTTTGGGCAACAGACCGCAGCAACTGGCGAAAAGTTGTTGCGGGCCAGGAAATGCCTCGTTTGACTTTTATTGAATTAAAATGAGGAGGAGCTGCTCCTCAACGTATACTAATTGCTGCTGTAAGTGAGGAAGGACGTGATTATCCTGGCAAGAAAAACTCACTCGGCACATTATGTTTGCTCAGGTTGCGTCGTCACACATCCTGCCGCAGGACTATAACAGGAAACTTTGCCAACTTACGTACTCTAGTTTTTCCAAACAGTTTTCTTTCCCTTTTTTTACATGTGCGCATTTTTGATGAACTTCTAGTGGGGAGTCCTGGCTGTGTCCTGGCTGAGTCCTGTGCTTCCTTGGCAGCGCATCCATTTGCATATCGTTTACGTTTTAATGTGATTATGGCGTGTGCATATTCAATGCCTTATCCTTTCACCTTATCCTTTTGAGTTCTTTTCTTCTTGGCTTTGAACTTTTCATAAGTAAATTTTTAGGTTTTTCCTTGGCTGAATTTTCTTTTACTGCTGAAAGTAGTTTGTGGTTGTGTTTTGCCACGTAAACATTAGCAATAATGAATATTTAAATGGTAGTTAATGGCTTTTACTTTGGCATTTACTTATGGCTGCAATTGACCCGCATTCAAGACTCCAAGCAGGAGTCACACCTCCAACTCGAACTCAACAAAGTTTTATTGCAAACAATTTACAATAAAATGTATTTACGACAACTGCTTAAACCATCTACTTGCTGAGTGTCCTGTTTAATGCACCTTTTATTGATCAAAAAACAGGAGTTCAATAGACGACAAGACATTGCCCCTCCCCTTCCAACTGACCAATGTCCACGCTTTTTTATGTGTGCCAAGCGAATCTATTTTTTCCTACTTTTTTCGGTTTTATTGTCAACTATTGACTGGCGACAGAGATGGCTGCTGTGACAGGACTATATGTCAGCGACATAATTCACAATTCGCTAGTTTTACGAGTCGCTTCCGTTCATTTGGACATTGTGCCGTAAAAAGGCAGGCGAATAAAACCCGAGAAGCTGCTGCTGCTGCTGCTGAGAGGGAATATGAGAATTGTATAGAGAATTGAGACAGAGAACAGTGGCGACGACGCGCCCGCATCATCAAGTGACCATTGTCCATTGCCAGTTCTTCTTTTTTACGGCTACGGCATCAAGGGTCATCCTTTTGTGCTTAATGGCCGGGGCAGTCAGTTGACCAGAGGGTCAATTCCAAGGGGGCAGAGAGGGGAGCGGAGGGGAGAGTTGTGGCAATTTCTCTCCTATTCGAGTGTTACGTCACTTCTGTTTTTTGCGACTACTCTCCAACGGTTCGCCAACGGTGCAAACATAAGTTATTTATGATCCATCATTGTGCAATATTTGGTAAATCTTACAGACTTTTTTTACGGCTCTCCTTCTGCCTAAAGGCTCTACTCACTGGAAGTTGTTTAACTTGACGAGGGGAATAGGATAACATATGTGTGCCTCAGCCTGACACTTGGAGATTTATTTCGCTTGGCGCTGGACAAATAAAGTTATAAAGCCTGATTTGATTTCGTCTAGCAAAGTATTTAAGTGAAATTCGCAGTTTACAATTAAATAAATAGAGTACATTTAAGCTACTTCCTCACTGCAGATACTTCTCCCAATATTTCACCCCTTTTCTATATTTACTGTCTATATATTGGCTTCAGTTTGTGGCATTCCATATATCATTTCACGTGCCACCGGTCATGTAATTTCATTAATGTGCTCCGTATTGAACTCCAACCCATTTTATTCCATAAAACATCAACTGTCTGTCAATGTTAGCAGCAAAATTAATGTTGCCAAGGAATAAAACACAGAGAAAAACCGTACATAAAAATGCAACGCAAAAATCACATAAAAAGTCAACCAAAAAAGAGGCAATAAATTGTTGGTGCCCAAAACAAATGCCCAGAAATCGAGAAACACATCGAATCGGGGCAGCGGTCCGAAAAGAATCCAATGAAAGCAACCCCGTTCGATTAACAACATAATTTCAAGAGTGTCATTAATGCGCACATTACGCCAAAATAATGCAAAAATCATATAATTTATATATATTAAACGAGAAACGAGGAACGAAAAGGGTTGACCGCTGCCCAAAATGAAGGGTCATTGGGCCCAAAAGAAATGACCACTAAACGGGACGGCGATAAAAGTGGTTAAAAGAAAAGGGGGGAGTAAGGGGTTAAGGGGCGGGAGGTTGGCCTTTTGTGCGTTGAATTCGAGCATGTGGTCAGCGTTGAAAGAGCCACACTTAAGTGCCAGGATGCAGTGAAGGACAAAGGGAAGGACCAGGACAAGGCATAGAAACAGCGTGTCAAGTGTGGAGAGAGGGAATGGAGAGTTGAAAGGCTGTCATGGCTAAATAAAGTTGTCTTAGACAACATGCCTGATTGCGATAGTTAAGGGATTATAGATTTATAGCAAAGTTAAATAAATTAATTGAATAAAGTGCCATAAATTAACTAATTTAGATCGCTTTCTAACAAAGAGCATAAATAATGTTATTTAGTAAATGAATTGAATAAATTCCCATAAATTAATTTAATAATTTCTAATAAATTCTGCACTCTAAAAAAAACGCTAACGAACCGCGAAACTGTCAAAATATTGCCACACATGAAACAGGAATTCCCGTGTCGTCGGCACACGTTTCTCCTGTCAAAACTCAGCGAAGGACGACGCCAGGACATATGCAAAAACGAAAAGAAAAAAAGTAAAGGAAAGAGTGAAACGGAAGGATACGCAGATAGCATAAAAAAGAGAGCACAAACGGAAACGTGGAAACGTATGCAAACTACACACATGGTCTTAACCCCTTGTTGCCGCTTGCATTTCCTTAGTTGAGTGTGTGTGAGTGTAAAAGTGGTGACATGATTTTGATTTAGTGGCACTTTTAAGCCAAAGGACTCGAACTCGCACTCGTCCTGCCTATAAATTCAATTTGCGTATTTATTGATGCAGAAATGCGTCAACGGCACAAAACACACACATGGATATATGAAAAGGAGCTGCAGGACCTCAACCAGGACAACGACGACGACGACAACTTAATGCACTACCAATTATAACTCAATTTTCATAAATAAGACGCACGGCAAATATGCCAGTGCCATTTATTATGAAAAAACACGCACCAGACACGAGGACAGAGGCGGAGTGGGGGAGGGGGTTGGAAAAAGGGGTTTCAGGTTCGCTACGCCTTGACAACTTTATGCTTTGATTTTGCCAACAGCAAAAAAAAAGAAAGGAAAATATAAAAAAAATTTATGAAATATGAAACAACCGCATGTGTGTAAACATTTGGTTGAGTGAAAGCAGCGAAAGGGAAATAACCAGGGGCAAACCCAACCCCCTCAACCTCTGAACCACTCAACCCCCTCAACCCTTAGCCTCAGCCTCAGTCCCTTTCGGCTGGTTAGGCTTGTACCCTTTTTTTGCTGCTAAAACATTGATTTTTATCACCAAAAATCAATTGCATTATTGTGTTTGACTTTTGGGACTGGCGAAAATATATATAAATTCATTCGATATTTCTCATTATTTAGCAGCCGTGGATAAATCAATTTTGGCAAGCGAAATGAATTACAAACTATAAATAAAAGAAAGCAGCAAGGGAGGGTGAAAGTCAGGAAGAGTTAATACAATGCTTATTAACGAATGTGAATCTACCAAAATTAAACTCTTTCTTTTCTGTTAATATAAAATATATAAAATTGCCAATATGGTGTATAAAGCAATAAAACTTTAAAGATTTATGCGTTGAATAAATCAAAATTCAGATAGTAGAATGAAAATGTGCTGATTAAAATTAATATCCATCCGATCAACTTAATTACTTTTTTAAAGTTTTTGCAATCAATAAATAAGAGCAATCAATTTACAGGTATGGGAAATTCAACTTTCATTCTCGGAAAATTCATTCATTTTTTTTTTTTAATTTTGAATTCCTCTTAAGGATGTTTTTTTGCTAAGAGTTTAATAATGTCTGATTAGTGTTCATATTGTAGCCGCAGATTTGTGCAGAATGAAAAGAAGCGGCAACTTTTAGTTGTCAGCGCTCTAAAATGCGACATAAATCATAGGACAAGTTGAAAATGGCGTGACAGGATAGTCCTGGCAGGATGCGCCTGCTGCTCTTCCCCATCCCCTTGCGTCGTCCACCGCCTGTAACTCCACACATGAATCACTTTATGGCGCAGCGAGTGCAACAAACTGTGATTAATAGCAACAGCCCCAGCTTCAAATCCAGCTTCGGCTTCAGCGCCAGATCTAGAGGCAGATTCGTAGCTAAACCCAAAGACACATCCAAAAGCTGACAAATTTTCATGAATTTTTTATTAAACATTGAAATCAATTCCGTTTTGTTGTCGTTGCTCCTTTTGGGTGGTTGTTGTTGTTATTGTTGTTGTTGCATGTGTGGTAAAAATTTAAAATTTCGCTTGTGGGTTTCCTTCCTATTTTTTTTTTGGCTTTTAGAGCTGCTGCACCACGTTTGACTTAACTTGTTGATTTATGGCTTCGTAGCTGTCAACGAACAAACGAACGGAGAGAGCCAACTGCCGTGTGTTGTCCTGGAGGAGGGAGTGGAGTGGACAGGGGAAGGGGAAGAGTCTGCCCTTTTGGGGCAGCAACAGCAGCAACATTAGACATACTCATAGAGCAGAGGACATGCCTTGTATCATTGTGTAAAACGCTTGTTAACATTGCCCCACCGAAACTCATTTGTTGTGTTGTTGCTCAAATGTGCAAAGGGGCAAAGAGGGGAGAGGGGACAAAGCATGTGACAGTTCTCCATGCTGTGATTTTCCAAAAGAGGAATTTAAATTAGTTGAAACGGTGGAAATGCGTAGCAGGAAATGCTTTTTGGCATAGTTTTTAACATGGAACCATAAATCACTTGACATTTCGTTTGGGTCAGACATTCACTTTGATAACTCATATGCAGGGTATGTACAGGGTATCCAATTTACTAATATACTAAAAATATACTCTTTCTCCTTTGGAAATAGCCTTAAAGCATCAGCTGAGTCCCACTTTGAAAAGGGTTAACTACGCCCGAGTTCACCCTTAACAAATTTTCAATATTTACAATTACTTAGAATTTTAAGTCGCCGAATCACATCAAAATGACAATTATTTGTCAAGTCAAATAATCAAATTGCGCGCCCATCACAGTTGTACCTAATCCTGTGGCTTTGACATGTAAAGGATACGCTGATATAAAAAAGGATTGCACTCGTCAAAGTGACGAGACGCGGGCAAACTCCTGAGGGGGATGTCCTGTTGCCCATATCCTGCTGCCTGCAGGCGTGCGTCAGCCATAAATGTTTATGATTATGGCCACGCCGGCGGAAGATTTACTTAACACATGTGCTGCATTTTTGCATATGATACCCAGCTAGAGATGGGCAACGGGATAGACAAAAGCTCTCGAATGCTTGAAGAGTAAATGCAAATGCACGAGGGAGTCACGAGAATGAATTACTTATCTCGACATGTTTCTGAATATCTGCAATTTTGAGAAGAATATTTGAGACACGAAATATGTTTTAATACTGTTAGAAGAGCATATTAACTTATCTTTGTCTTATTTTACATGTAGGTTTTTGAACTTATCGGTTATGGTACACTAGCTGACAAACAAGTCAATGTTGATGTCAACTTAGTCAATACTAGTGTAAACAGTGATTAACTATTGCGATGACTGTGAATAGACATTGCGTAAAAAGGTAGTTGACATTGTGAGTGTAAAAACAGTGGAAAAGTCTTTAGGACCACGGTGGGCAAACCTTTGTTCCTGCTGCTCCCAGGGCTCTTTCCGTCATTATTTATATTATATGGCCTGTATCCTCTATTGAAGCAGGACCTGATGCTTTATCATTTGTGTTTTAGTAAGTTGCACAAGCCAAATTCTGCAATAAGAAAATAAAAAATTAATTTTCCGCTACGACTCGTGCCTTGTCACGCTACCATCTCTAGCGACACAACCCTCAAACTCCCAGGGCTTTTTTGAACTGCCAAACGCATAAAAACTTATGTTTATTTGACTTGGCTTTTCCTGCCACACTCTGAGCCTGCCTCAGCCTCAGCCTCAGCCTGGTCCTGGGCCTGTGCCTGGCGTTAATTGTAAATTTCGCGAATTGCGACTCACATATGAGTGCGTATGTGGAGCTGCTCTTTAGCTGCAAGTGACGCAAGTAACATATTTGAAAATTTTCTACTTTATTTTAATCTTTTGTGCGCGCATGATAAAAATAAAATTTAACGATATCTGCCAGGGTTGTCGGGGTTGCCGTTGCGGCTGAAATGCGCGCATATGCCAGCATTGAAATTATTTTTAATTGGTGGACCCTCAAGAGCCGCAAGGTACAGTCGCGGTCACACCATGCCCATCCAAATCCCATGCATCCATCCAGCCAGCCTGGCGGGCAACAATGTGTCCCCGGAAAATAAAAAGCTTTCAAATCAAAGCAATTTACGCTTTGATTTGTGCGAATCGCATTTGAAAGTCGCGAATTGGCAGCGAAAAAAATAAAAATGAAGCGGCTCAAATTTGGCGCGTGAGATTTATGTAGTTGAAAGATTTATTCGCGAAAATTTATTGTATGCTTTCCCCATTTTCCCCAACTCCTTCAACTGACCTCTGGCTTAGGACTTCATAGACTTGTTTACCGTTAAGTGCTTTAAAAGCGCATAAATCACGCGGTTTTTGGCGGTCTGCGAATTCGCGAACACGTTGACAAGCCTTGCCAAAACACTGCCGACCCCGTTGCCAAAACCCAAAGGATCCCACGTCTGTTTTTTTTCTTTCTGGTATCATGCTTTTAGGCGCGCCAAATTACGCGTAAATGGCAGCTCCAACTGTGACCCCATCCACTTGCCTCCTCCCTGGTCCAGCTGCCCCTGGACTTCCCCCTGTATCGGCATTATGGTCTCGTGTAGTCGCATCGCCCGCGGCTTCCACACGGCACATTCAATCCGTTGATGGCATTTTAATTAGTTTTAGGAACTTGTACGTAGCTGCCATTTGATTGAATTGTTGTTAGACACATTGTGGCCAGTGTCAGGAAGGATACAGATTGCTCTTCGTCAGTGTGATGTTTTGTCTGTGGCCTTAAACGAGGCCTTCAAACATATTCCTCTATATGAAATCGTCCTAATATCCTATGGTATTCAGTCAAATGTTTCATTTTTAATATATATACTCCAGTCTCTTTGAAGGAGAAACGTTCCTCTTTATACACAGAAAAAAAAAGCTGGTTGAGCGTTTGCTTAGAGTCTTTCTATTATTGAATTTATAAATATTAAGAAATTTAAAAATGCAAACGTGATAAACGAATTTTAGGTCTACAGTGCGATCTCCTGCTGAAGCAACCTGACAGCCACGAACTTATTGTGATCTGCGACTTCGGATTATCCTACCTGCTTGTCGCTGAGTTTTTCTTGCACTTTATTAGGTTTACCTCTATATCTTATCATTTGGATCTGAACGAGCTAAATTCTTCTCTATGAGCATCTTATGCTTCCATTTATATCTTAATTGTTTGAGACAAGCACCTTGCTACAAAATATTGCAAAATGGTTTCTTTTTCGGCTTATTCGAAGTATTTTCGTTCCATATTCTCGGTTGTTCGTAATAATATGGTCTTTCGCTGAATGGGAAATAACTTCGTTGATGGTGTCGCTCATTCATCGCACTTTCGCTCTCATCAGCGGGTTTTTCTAAATCAGGTTTATCGTCGTCCTGCTTCTCTTCATTTGGAGGCTCATCGTTTTGAGGCTCTTGGTCTGGAGGCTCCTCGTTTGGAGGCTCTATGTTTGGAGGATCTTCATTAGGAGGCTCTTCGTTAGGAGGTTCTTGGCTTGGAGGCTCTTCGTTTGGAGGCTCTTGGCTTGGAGGATCTTCGTTAGGAGGCTCTTGGTTTGGAGGCTCTTGGCTTGGAGGCTCTTCGCTTGGAGGCTCTTGGTATTGGGGCTCTTCGTTAGGTCCTTCGTCGACTGATTGCATAAGAGTCAGCTCTTTGTTCCGTTTATATCTGAATGCAGCGTACACATCCGATAAACAAGTTTTGCATATGTTCATGGGGAATCCATCCGTGTGTATTACTTCACCTTCGACGCCCTCGTTTATTAAATGCTCCAGACTAGGGAGCGTTTCCCTCCCTGTTGTGAGTCTATTCACCAAGACTCCCGAGCTGGACATGCAAACACGGCATTTCGGATACATGTTTTGGTCTCTGGTCCTCTGGCTCTTCTTGTAGTGCTGAGGTTCAGATAAATATATAAATACAGGTTCAGACACAGCTCTAGTGAAGATCTTCTTAATTTGAGTAAATATTTGGAATATCTATACCTATAATTACATAAATTCTCTTTTTGAAGCGGCCGTAAAATCCGTTTACTTTTCTTTAAAAATTTGGAATTTAAAACTTGAATTTCAGAATGATTTTTTTTTATTTGTTGCAAATCCATCGTAAAATATTTATAAAATGCTTTGAAAATATTTGTGTTTTCATCTCTTAAGTCCGGCGCATCAGTCAACCATCAAATTATTTTTTCACATTTTTACGACATTTGTTTCAAATTAAGCAAAGCCCAAGACGTTTGCCTCTCTGCACCTTAAACCTCCATTGTCCTTTACATTTCCCAGCACTTTTGAATATTTGAATAGCCAGGCAGAGTTGGAGAACTGGAGAGCAGCTTTGTTGTAATTATCTGCTTGAGCGGCGTCTTGGCGCAATTTCCAATTAAAATTAATGAAATATTTTACGGGTTCGGGTTCGGTTTGGGTCAGCCATAAAACCATTTGAAAATCTTGTCAACGCCGTCTCATAATCATAAACGATGTCTGCTTTCAGAGAAGGGGAATTATTAGCACTGCGTCTAATTCCCTGGACATCTTAGCAGGCGTCGAGGTAAGCACTTTGAAGTGTTGAGGTTTGGTCCCCGGAGACGGTGGAAAACCAGGGCTTGACATTTTTTGTAGCTGCTTTTTTTTGTTCTTTGCTTATAATTGTAAATGGTGGAGGGTACAAAAGTGTTGCCACATTTGTGCTTTTTAATTTGCAAAGTCTGCGCAACGTTGGCGTTATAAATGACCAAAGCACATACGCCAAAATTAATGACAATGCCCAGCGACTGTCATTCCGTCAGTCACTCAGTCAGTCAGTCTGATGGACACATAGCAAAACAAAACAAAACAAAACAATACAAAAAAAAAAGCAAATGCAAGAAATGTTTGCAAAAAGCATTTTTGCTTAATGTTGATTAAAATGCCAGCGCTTTCATTTGGCGTTTGGCGTGAAAAAAATATGTGCGACAAGCCAAGTTTTGCAGCCATTTGCTGCTGCCTCCCCTGGACTCCTCTTCACCCTAACAGCAACATATTGACAGGCCAAGTTGGCCAAAAACAGCAGGCAACAGGCAGCTGTCTGGCTAAAATGGTTGGCTTGGTTTGGTTTGGTTTGCCGGGATGAATGGAGAGGACAATGCTTGGATGGACAGCAGTTGAAATGATTCTATTTTTCCGCAGGTTTTTTGTTTGAGTTTTTTTCAGATTTGTTCTGCTTTTTTTTTTGTTTTTTGTTCATTGTTTTTGTTGCTTGGCATTGCGTAGACAAATGAATGAAAATGTCAAACCGAACTGCGGACAGTTTGCAGGTGGGGGATTTTGGCTAACGGTTAGCAACTGTTGTCCCGGAGTCCGATTTCATCTAACATATAATTTGCATACATTGGATAAGAGGAAAAAGTGGCAACTGTACCTGAGCTCAAGTGCATCTACATATATATATATATTATATATATATATATATTTACTGCACTCAGCTGTGTCTCGCAAGTAGCAATAACTTCCAGCTATAATGACAAAGCAATTAAACATTTCAACAATCAACGTAAGGGCATAAAATTTCAATGTTCCCCCTCCATTTACAATTTTTGGGGTAGCAAGTTGGCCAAAACAATCAAAAACGGTGTCGAGTCGCGTCGCCAGCCATTGTCAATTGCAAAGGGGGGGAGTAGGGAGTAGGGGTAATAGCTTTCAAACAATAAATGTCCGCAAAACCATTGACGTGGCCAGCTCGCAAATATGCAAAAGGCCAAGTTTGAGGTAATGGCAACAGCCAATGGCCAAGTCATTACAAGAGTGAAGCCGACAAACATTTTGGCGAAGATGTGGGGGAGGAAAGAGGAAACTTTCGACTGCCAAGCAATTCATCTAAT
Source organism: Drosophila suboccidentalis (assembly GCA_037043435.1). Classification (NCBI taxonomy): domain Eukaryota; kingdom Metazoa; phylum Arthropoda; class Insecta; order Diptera; family Drosophilidae; genus Drosophila; species Drosophila suboccidentalis. The sequence continues at coordinate 59,930 of JBAMBK010001752.1, read as the reverse complement.
TTGCATGAGGTACTGGACACGGTAATGTGTGTGAGGGAGTGTGTGTGTGTGTGTGCTTGGGGTAGTCGCACAATAAATAAAATTAAAATGATGGCAAACAATGAATGGACCCAGCGAATGACGATGACTATTTCATCCGAAATGCAGCACACATGTAATGACCTCCACAAAAGCAGAGAGAGAGTGAGGAAGAGAAAGAGAGAGAGAGAAAGAGTTGAACAAAAAACCAACCGAGCAAAATTGAAAAGGAAATTGTTTGTAACTGCGAAACGAGTTTATTATTTTGACACCCCTTTAGAGACCCTTTGGGCCAAGCTGACCTGACCTGACCAAGCCAGGGCCATGCCAAACCATTCTCTGCATGGGGACAAAGAAAGCGCGAATTTTACATATGGCTTTGGTCCGGTTGTTACAGCTTCTGCTTCTGCTCCTGCTCCTGCTCCCGACGTAGACGCAGTCCGTAACCTTTTTTAATTAAAATGTTGACAGGCGCATGGAAAAATGCGCGCCGACAACACGTTTGATGGAGCGTTAAGAGCCAGCAACAGAGGCATCAGAGAAAAGTCAGTCGTGTGGGGCAGGCAGTTGATGTGCTTCATTGGTCAGACAGGAGCCCGAGGCTAGGGAACCCACGAAGAGTCCAAGACTCAATAATATTCTCAGTAAAGAAGGAAATTGCTTTAAAATGCGGGCTTAAATCATATGTAAGACGGCAAGGCCTCGGGCAGATTCCCACAACTACAAGTCGCGTGCGCCTCCTCCAACCCCCTTCTTCTAGTTCGTGAATGAGGGTTGCGCAAATTATGAATACCAAAAGAAAAAAAAGAAATTATTTTATTTATGGCGACACTGCTGACACTTAAGTGGTTTTTGCACTTTTCGCAACGCACGCGACACAGAAATTTAGGAAAATGTAAATTTCCTTGCCATTGTGGGCGTGGCACATGTGAAATCTTTGCGAATATTCCAAAGTGATTTAGTATATTTTAATTGAATTTTAAAGTGGTTCACTTTTTGACCCAAAAAAAGCATTGCTAAACATCTCCTGGGGGATGACTCTTATTTGTCTCATTTTCGCTGGATTTTTCCTTTAAAATGTGCGCATATGTTGCCGGTTAGATAACCTTTTCCCTTTCCACTTCTCACTTTTCCGAGTTGGAGAAAATGCCTTCGAGGCGTATCAGTTTACAATTACAAATGTCAAATTTGACATGATAAATGGGCATATGTGAGTTTTTCATTTCTACTTACGTATGTACGTTTTGTCCTAATCCTTGTGAAATGCTTGTGGCATTTCCAGTCCTTGGATGTGTCTTTAATAGATAATTTAATATAATAACAAGCAAAAATATCCAAGAGAAATCTGAAATAAAGTGAAAAACATTAGTTATTTTTGCATTTAGCTCGAATATTGTCGTACTTTTTACTAGGAAATCCAATAAACTGCTCTAATTCCTTTGAAGTATCCTGTTTGTTTATGATTATGGTGTAGTTTCGTTATACCATTGTATATATCTATTTAAAAATTGTTCAATAATTAAAATTTAATTCAGAATAAAAAAATAAATACACAGAGATGTGTAATTCTCAACAAATTGAAAGCTAATTGGTAACATATGAGAGTAATCGATATATCGATAGATTTTTCTGCAATATAGGGGTACTCCTGAAGCGAAAAATGGTATGATAATATTGTATATTGTTCATATTATATTTTTAAAATAATATAAATTGGAAGCTCATTCAAAATCTCACATATAATTGCACAGCAAAAAGTCAATATTATGTTATCAAAAAAATTAGTATACATAATATATTTTATTAACAAATTATTAGTATTGGTATTTTGAAAAAATATCTAAATAGATGTATTTACTATTTTACTAAAGAAAATTACTAGTTTTAAAAATACATAGTTTTAGTAGAGTCCAGCACCATTATCGATATATTTATCGAAAGCAGTAAATCGATGCTCTCAAGAGTGGAGTAATTTGACATTGACAGGGCTGCCACAGTTAATAATTGTTTTCTTAGAACAATCGAATATGATTTTGATAAGCGTAATTATCGATATAATTTCGAATTGTCAATGACGATGACAATTACTTTCTTTTATCGCAAGAAATCAAAGAAACCTCAAGTCTCATTTCGTAGATAACATAAATTTAATTTTCTCACTCTGCACAACAGATAAGAACTTTAAAATATTTATTAGCAATGGGTTATTCCTGTGAGCCAGATAATAACAGCAAGTCCTGCAAGGCGCGTTCCCCCAATCTGCGGGTTCATTTCAAGAACACCCATGAGACGGCGAGGGCCATCAAGAAAATGACACTACGGCGTGCCCAGAGCTACCTGAAGGCTGTCAAGGATCAGAAGGAGTGTGTGCCCTTCCGCCGCTTCAATGGCGGCGTTGGACGCTGTGCCCAGGCCAAGCAGTGGAAGACGACCCAAGGACGCTGGCCCCAGAAGTCCGCTGATTTCCTGCTCCAGTTGCTGCGCAATGCCGAGGCTAATGCCGAGTACAGAGGCCTGGAAGTGGATCGTCTGTTCGTGGATCACATTCAGGTGAATCGTGCGCCACGAATCCGTCGGAGGGTATGCCGTGCTCATGGTCGGGTCAATCCCTATACGTCCTCGACTTGTCACATCGAAGTCATTCTCACCGAGAAGGAGGACACTGTCGCCAGGTTCACCGACGATGTGAAGATGTCCAAGATGAAGCTGTCCAAGAAGATGTCGCGTTCCAAGTAGACTGTCAACTGGAACGGGAGGAAGACCTTAACCACACAGAGGTCACTTTGTCTCTTTACCTTCCTCCCTCGTCCTTTTCGTGCTATGTGAAATTTGAGACCAACGCTAATTAAGCCATTTTTCACTTTTCCGAGCACTTTTTGCACAGAGACAGCAAATAAAATAAAATTACCAAAAAGAGATATGACAGAACAATAAAGAAATGCCTCAATTGGGGTGTTTATATTGATATAATGTGGCGGTAATCAGAGAGCGGTGAAAATATTTATGCTAACCCAACACAAATCATTTGAAAGTTGACACTATTGAGCAATTGAAACCGCCTCATAGGGGTGACATTTTACAGAGTAAATAGAAAGCGAGCACACCTCACGTGTCATACAATACCTCGATGTGGGCAAGGTTAGCTCTACCAAATTTTGGGCAATTTTGTAAAAGATCATAAGCAATTAGCATGAAAAGGTTGTCAGCAATTCCCTGACTCTGCCCTGGGGGTAACTTGAGCAACTCTGACAGCTGGAACCGAAAACAGAGCCAGATCTATCAATCTCTATATGTAGAGCAGTGACAATCCAGTTAGCTGACATTTCTAATTGAAACTCACACTTACCCTCATGGTTGATTGCACTTGTCATCGACTATGAAACTGGTTGACACTTAAACTGTCATTTGGGTCGTCTACTAACCATCTAACCATTGTCTTTAGTCTCTCACCCTCTCGATGCCCATTTTGGGTCACATATGTTCAACTTTTTGTGCATTTCGCCGTATGAATAAAGTTAAGTGCTTTAGTTTTGATTTTCAATTATGTCACATTAACAATACCTACCGAAAACTCCCCCTCGAGCTATTAACAAGCTTAGACAGAAGGAAAAAAAAACCGTCATCCTTCTCAGCAAATATTTAAACAACGTTACAACCCCCAATGCGGAAACCGGAAACTATTCGAATCAACTTAATTTGCGCTCATGTGTAAAATTTTTTATTCAACTTTTTTAAAAGCATCACTGAAAATTGCGTTTATAAGCGGATTAAATATACTGTATGTATAGACATACAGTATTTATTAAATTAGCTTTAAAATTGTAACAAGTGTTGAGCAGAAACGTATAAAAAAAAATATGTATTGACTTTTGGATTGGAAAATTTTAAATCTGTTTTATTATGTTCATCGCCTAATGGATTTGACTGTGCAAAGAAGGGGGAGCAGGACATAACTACTCTTCTGAATAAATCATTATATCCGAAGATAACTCATATTATTTAGTAATCAATTAAAGGAAATGTTAAGCAACAGTTTATCTTACTTATTTATTTAAATGCTTGTCACCTTAAACATTTTTCGACTATCTACTCATTTTTATAGACACTACGTCAATTACCAGTCAATATTGATTCTAGGCATTATATAAATTTGATCACATCTCTCTCTAATTAAGATAATTCTTTCTTTAAATTATATTATAATTAAATTGTTTATGTCTAAGATAATTACTCTTCTTTTCATTTAATTACCAACAGAACATTTTTAACTAAATTAAGATCTAAACATTTCATTTACATTTTCTCACGTTGTCTTTTTAGCAACTCACCTTCAGTTTATCTATTGAACGCAGACATTTATTTAAGCCATCAGTACTTGTTATTCCGGTCATAAAAATATGAAAATATATCCAATAAAATATCCAAAGAAAGCAAATGTTGACTCTTGCCAAAGGTGCATGTCCCCGAGGACAATAACATTTTGTCCGGGACTCCGTTTGGACTGTTTGCCGTGTGGCTTAAATATTCAAATGGCGATTGCACAAAACTGCAAACTGTTGCAATGGCAACATGCAATTGGCCTGAATTATGGCAAATTGAATAAGAATGCCATAGTAATTTGAGTATATCAAATTGTAGCTGCAATTTGGACTGGGATTACTTAGCGCTAATTGAAAACCGCGCTCGCTAATCCTGCAATTATGTCAAATATTTGCGGGGCCATCATAAGTCTTTCAGTCTGAGGATAATTGAAGAAATGCCAGCGAGTCACGCAATTAGTTTAAATTATCTAAAGACGGCAGAGAATGATAGACTAAGAAAAGAGAAAGATAGAGAGAGAAGTGGAGTGAGAGATTGGCGCTTTAACGAGACGATAAACAAGCGCAATTAATAAAGTTGCCAGCCAGTTGTCGACTGGCTGCAACATATTTTGACCTTTTGACTGGCAACTGGTAACTGGCAACTGGCAGGGATAAGAGGGATAAGAGCAGCAGCAACAACAATGCCACAAATTTACAACACCATGTGTGTGCTGAGCTGCACAGAAGTCAGGAGTCGCCTCAGTCAGGACATGCCTCGACATGCGCTTGAAAAATTGCAGCCAAAGACGAGGCAACAATGGCCAGCCAACAATTTATGGGCAGCCATTTGGCCAAAGGACTAAGCGCCAAGCACATGACTAACGTACACTTATGAGATTAGACTGCCGGGTTGAGGTGGATGTGTGAGTTGGGGGGGAGTATTACTTTTTTTGGGTGGTTAGATTGCGGTGTTGTTGTCATAGAGGTGAACCCACAATAGGCGACATTTGTTTGTAAGCTCCGTTTGTTTCAATTAGCGACGTCTTTACGGCTATTTGCACAAAGTCTCCGGCGATAGGCAAATTTTTTAAGCCGTCAAAGTTACCACCCGACGATGGAAAAGGACAATGAGACGATGCGACGATGAAAGGCGGCAACTCATTGAACCACAAAATAAAGCATATCATAATAATAATATCGTAATATGCAGTCGCGCCACTAATGCGTATTACCTAAGCCCACCCACAGCACACCTCACAGCAGTTCCTCGCCCTGCCACGCCCCTGCCCCCTCAACCGCCCCTGAGTACAGTCGTCGCTCAGTGGGAGGTCCTTCGTCATTGTTACTTTCTCCTGCCCCCTGCATATCACATCTTTCGCTTTGAAGCGTTGCCCGATCCCACTGTCGTCGACGTCTGGCGATAGACTTTGAATACCCTTCCCAGAAGTGATATTTCTACAGCTAAGTCGTAAGGTAAGGCGTAGAAAATGAAAGCTAAGGCGAGGCTATCATTTAAAATTATAGATATTTATTTATTTTGTGTTTAATGTAATTTTTTTTATATATATTAAGTGTCTAGCTATAAGCAGCAGACGAAACAATATATATTTAAATTTAAAAATGAAAAAAGCATTTTCAAAAAACAATTTAAATAAATGCTTATTATTTTAGGAAGTTTTTCAAATTTTGAAATATTTTTGAACAGTCTAACACCTTGTTTCAGAAATAAAGGCTTTTTTGATCAGTTTTAACAATAAAAAATAAAAAATTGTTTTAAAAGAACTAAGTTTATATGAAGTTATAATGATAATTCTTTTATTATACAAAATTGATTTATTCAGCAATATTTCTGAAATAGTCCTCCCTAGAATAATTGATCAGATCAATAAATATGTGAATAAAATTCCATTTATTATTCCGTCATTTTATAAACTCTCGCTTCATAGTGTATACCTTATTCGCTGTGACAAACTTAAATAAGCTAAGTATTATGATTTTTTCTTTTTTCAATGGTCTGTTTGTCGCGCTTAAATCCGCCTAAGTATTTTTGCAGCTGCCTGGCAAATTTTGCCACAACGTGAAATTTCCGTTTCAGCTGAGCTAAGCACAAAAATTTTCTACTTTACTTACTTATACACGATGCGATTCTTTATTATTATTATTAAACACGAAAAAGGCAGAAGCAAAAAATGCGAAAATTTGCTGGCATTTTCCTTTTTTTCTCAATAGTGTGTGTATTTTTTTTGTTGGCTTTGATGTGTTGGCGGGTTCAACAAAGAGCAAGCAAAGAGGCTTTAAGAAACAGGAACTGGCATTCGAGACAGACAGACAGAGAGGAGATACTGTAACTGTCCCTCGTCGGTTGTGCCTAATTCCAGCCATAAGCCAATTTAATTCCCAGTCGCTGTGGCGCCAGTAAATCGTAAATTAATGAAATCACACGACGACCAAAACTTAAATCCTTCTACACAAAATGCATTGCATACTTGGCGGCGCCCCGTTGGCCAGTTGGTCGGTTGTTGGGGCTTATAAATTCCCTTATCGCCATATCGCCCGTCCGCTTTGTTGTTGTAGAAATATGGCCAGGACGCATGCGAACACAAGCAGATAGAGAGGGAGAGGGAGAGAAAGAAAAGCAAGCAAAGGCCAAAAACCTAAAAGCCAAAATAACAAGCGGCTAACAACGACCCGCAACGACAAATGTTACAACAATTTGTAATACGTAATTTGTCCTGCGTTTGCTTTCTGCACGTAACTTCAGAGTCTCCCCTCTTCCCGCCCTTCCCTGCACTTTGAAACCCCCTCCACCACCAAATTGTAGGCAGCCCAATTTATGCACTTGGCATTGTCTGCCGTGGCGGGGTAATAAACTTTAGCCGCGACAAATTTAACAAATTATAGAAAAGATTACGTGCTCTGTGTCCTTAGTCCTGCAGCCTGGAATTTAAGCCAATTAAAGCCAATTAAGAAATATGCTTGAATATTTTTTAGCATTTCTCTGTGCAATTTGATTACCTTCGACTGCGCATTTTAATTGCATTCGAATCAACAATTGTAGCTTGTTTGAGTCCAAAGATTTGCGATTATTTTGTAATATCAGGTATTTGCCAGAGACCCAATTTCTGCATGGGTCGAAGTCCTTTAAATTGGATTCCAAAGTAGTGTTCATCAAAAGTAGATCAAGCAAGTACGAGTACTATCAAGTATTTAAAGTTCTGTTTCTTTTTCTCTTTTAGGGAATGAGAAATCGCTCCACACATGCCATGCACGAAAGCGCACATTAAATATTTACACTTCATTTTATAGCGTCAAGGAAAGAAATATAACAAAAAAACTTTGAACCGAGTGCAATCACTTCGTCGCATATAGCTTTAATGGCAATGACAACTGTTGTGGGGTTTTCCTATTATTCTTTCTGCTTTTCATGCTAAATGCAGGACACAAAGAAGGACAACGCGTTGCAAGTTGCAAGTGAACCGCAGGATATGGCGCAGGTCAACGGAAGCCATAAAATCCTCGTTTGTCACGCGAATTTCGCTTCAGCAAAATGCCAACACATGCAAAAGACAAACTTTTGTGCAGGAAAACAACAAAAAGAAAGGCAAAAAACAAAAGTAGAAAAAAAGCATAAAAAATAATATTAATGGTAAAAAAATGTTGAGAAAGACATTGGAAAAGGAGAAGGAGCAGGAGGACCAAGTTTACTTTGCTAGCCAACTCAGATAGAATTATTTACGTTTAGTTTTTATAGTTTTTTATCGCGGTACTCGGGAGGTCGCTTCTCTAGGGGGCGTGGCAACTCATAAAATATGGGCGCAGGTTTATTTATACTCCGCTGCGGCGACATTTTGCGCGATGCAGTCTTTGTTTTTACGACTTGACGGATTGCACACGGTAGGATACTAAAAGGACACAGCGAAAAGGACTCCCACTGATATTAGTTCAAATGCCCGCTAATGTCAATTAAATTTGAGCAGACGACGAGAGCTAAATGAAATTTTAATTACCGCAAATGAGCTGCAGGGGAAGTGGAGACAAAGGAATTCAACGTGACCCTTTAAGCCAAGGTAATCAAACTTGAATAATGGCCAAAGAAATTGGTCACTTTAAATTGTAATGGCTGAGCTATTTGAGATTTGAGAATGACAATCAACATTATTATTATCTTAATAAGCAAAAAAGTATTAAAAGGAGCAAGAATAATAATCCTAAAGATATCCAGTAAATACTCAGTTAAATATTTAGACAATTTTTGTGGATTTTCCGCAAACATTTCTCACATATCTCTCTCATTCAGCTTGAATACGTATTCGCATTTTTCATGTAGCTGTTTTTTTATGCCCAAAACTGTACACATGTGATTTCCACTGATGGGGGAGGGAAGAGGGAGGGCGGAGGGCTGCCAAATGTTTACTCAACTGTGTTGAAAAACAATTTTGGCAAATGGCCGAACGGCGTCGACATTACAACAAATGTCATGTGTCAGTGTCAAAAGAATTGAAAAACAGTCGAGGCTCTGAAGGAGGAACGGAAATGTCAACACGAGTTCATCAGTCAAATGAGTTGTCTCTGTCTCTGTCTGTGTTTTGGGGGTGGAAGGAGGGGTTGATGGTTTAGAAGGAGGATTCACCATGTGTTTACGCATTTCCAACACTGTTAAGTGAGACAGTAGACTTGGGGAACGCTTATCGCCTGTCTGCCAAATGTGTTGACCTACATTTTCATGCACATGTCTCTGATGTTTATTAATGGGACATTCCCAAAAGTGGAAGAGTCTTGAGAGTTCTGTAAATTGAATCATCTAATTAACTGACTAAAGCTAAAGACAGTTGAATAGAGAATGCTTAAAAGTCAAGGATTTAAATTTTGCAACTCATGGCATGGTATTCCTATAGGAAAGTCTATTAAAATTCAATTACATTGCTTCAACTTCGAACGGGTTCAACAGATTGTAATCGAAGCAACGCAGAATCTAAAAGAAATTTCCATTTTGTTGTTCATTCAACTGGCGACTGGTTTCATTTTAATTATAAACCAAATTCGTTTTACAAAATGTGCAGCGAGGCTGGCAAATGAGCAGCAAACAGAAGCAGCGAGCACTTGAACAGCCAGAGCCCCATGAAGTTGCAAAATATTTGATCAAGTGTTTGGCATTTTTTCCTGCAAGTGAAAGCTGGCTAAACAGTCGACAGCCAGAGAGGGAGGGAAGAACGTCCACAAGTAACTTCTTTTACGCGAATTCATTCAGTCAGGCTTAATGAACAGTCGGTGGCCCGAGCAGAGCCAGAAACCTTCGTCTTGCCAACATCCACAGGGGCAGGAGGGGAAAGAACTGTGCACTTGCTGTTGATACAACTCATTAGACGCAAACGAATGCATACTCAAGTGGGTTGGCCTGGCTCAGAGCACAGCCCCCGAAACAGAGCTACAGTTAAGATAGAAAATCGCTTTAATATTAAATAGAAATTGAACATTGATGTTATGGCTAAAGTTTTATATTTAAAGCCCTTAGTAAATGATAGAGTTGACAGATTATGGGTCGTTTTTTCAATGCACATATATGTGTTTATGTTATCTAAGAATTATTTTAAAATTTGAAATTAATTACTATAAATTTAAAGTCAGAATACACCTTAAAAATATTGGAAAACGGCCCTAACAAACGTATTCTCTTCCGATCAATTAAATTCGATCGATTTCCGTAAGTGCAAGTTCTATTATTCACAATTGATTTCAAATATATTCTCAAAAATTTCAAAGAAACCTAATAAGAAATGTATTATAATTATAAAAATGTCTGTTTGAAATTCATTTTTACAATATTGGGCTAGCTAAGCACATTTAATCTAACTTCTTTGTTTAACTCAAACTCATCTTTCCACACCATTAAGAGGAAAGCAAGCAGAAAAATATTTTTTAATTGAAGTGCGCTGCATATGGACCTAAGTAAACAGACGTTCGACACCCACAACTCCTGCTTTGGGATAAAGTTCATTACTAATCTGCTGCCAAAGATAAACCCGAAAATTTTTAATCAAAACAAAAACAGAAAATGCGTCACTTTGGCAGCTTAGCGAAAAGAAAATAAACAAAGCCAGAAAAAAATGACAGCGTAATTATTTGGCTAAAATTAAAGAGAGCAAAAGGTAAAAAAAGAAAAACAAAAGCGCGTCAAAGGATCAAAGGTAGAAAAAAAAGACAGTCGCATATTCCTTGGAGTAATAATAAACCTAAACAAACATGAAGAGAATTGCGGCAAAAAGAAGTTAAGATAACTTTTTTATCCAAAGTGCTAAAGGAAATTTAAGCGGAAAATTCTAATAAGCTCGTAGCGGGCCCTTAAGGGTTGACTAGCCACAAAATCAAACCAAAACCCCAAACCCGAAAGATTTGGGCATCAATGACTGACCGAGAAAGGGGAACTGAGAACTGAGAGGTCTGAGTTTTCAACCCTTTTCGACCGGCGACCGCGAAAATTTAATTCACGCGCAAAAAACATTTTTCAATCATTTTGATGAGCCACAAAATATTTGAGCAATTTAAGCGGCTTTCGGCTATGAGTTTTGCGTACAATTCTTAATTAATAATCTGTAGCGAAGCTGTCGCAACCTTCTTCCATCGACGCGAACTCGAAGTGCCTCAAACCATTGGCAATGTGTAGTCAATTGAAAATTTTGTTTGGCAATGAGCCGTTGAAATCGCTATTAAAGCCCTTGTAATTAAGCGTCTCACCATGGCCAACAGAGCTCTTGGGGCTTTATGACATGATTATGAATTGCCCCGTCGCTTTTTGGGGTTAACAAAAGCCGCAGCAGTCATCGCCAGGCCACAACTTTCCACTCGCCACTTGCTACTTGCCACTGCCACATGCCACTCGCCAGCCAAAAGTCAATAGTTGGCGGCATAATTCGATAAAGGGGTGAGAAAATGCCCCCAACGAGAAAGTTTGTTGCGCGAAATTAAATTTAGAAATTTTGCTTGAATTTAATATTAATTAGTTGGCCGTTTGTGTTTCGGTTATGCAAATGATGTTGGCCTGACGTCTGAAATTGTATATTAATTAGCCAGAACTGCACTCGATCCACTTAAAATGCTAATCGAATGACATTTAACTATGTACACATACATAGTGTCCTTATTTTCCAGCGCATCTGGCAATATATTTTCCCTTGTTTTCTGTGGAGTCAACAAAAAGCTGCTGACATTTAAATAAATTGTTAAACATTAGCCGGATAGCTGACAAAACTAACAATCGGGGCGTCGGCACACATGGAAAATGGCAAAGAAATTGCCGCAAATCAAATTTGATAAACAGAAGGTCGAAAAAAGCAGCGAACAACGCAAAAAACCAACTGGGAAATGAGGGGAAAAGTGACAGCAAAAAATGGCAAAGTGTGCCGCAACTGACACACTGGGAAAATAGTAAGAGAATGAGGGAAAAACGGGCGGACGGACAGGCAGGAAAATGTTTTATTGCTGCCATAATTTTGAGTGATAAGTGACGAAAATCAATCGATGAGAGACCATCTGACTTCCTCCCTATATAAAGAGAGGGTAGGATTCGAGATTATTTATGCAACGGTGATTATATATATCATCATCATTTTTTGTTGGTGCACACGAGTCCGTTAATAGATTCTCGCTGTTGTTCAAGTTACGAGTCAATGGGCTGTCCTTTAATAAAGATTGATTGGCGTGGGTCGTTGACAATGTGATAGTTTAACCAAATATTGTATCACATCATATAAAAAGAATATTGTGAAATAGAAATCTAGCCAACAAGTCGAAATAATCTTTAAGATTATATAGTAAAGAAGATATAACAACAGTTTAGAAAGAGTTAAAAAGTAAAATGATATTTTCTTAGATCATTCTTATACACTGTAAACTTATTGCAATGCTTTATCATATCATATCAATACGATTTTGAGACAAATTTGAAACTAGTCAACAAATCGAAATAATCCTTAAGATTATATTTAAAATAAGATACAACAACAGTTTACAAAGAGTTAAAAAGGAAAATGATATGTTCTTAGATTATTCTAATAAACTTTTCTTTATTGAAACTGCTTGAAGATCGTTTTACATCTTTAGACACTGTAAACATTTTACAGGGATTCATTTGTATGTGTTTATATCCTATAGGGACCTTCAACAAACCATAGATAATCCCCGAACGGCCTCCATAACCACATAAAATAATTGAACAGAACCAAATGTTGAAAATTTCGAGACCCAAAAGAAATCCCAAATTGACTTTGTTGCGAATTTTATAGGCCCAGATTCCGTTGAACAATAGAGACAAAGAGAACTGTAGGCACATTGTCAAAATACGCAATAGTCAAACAAAGAAAAAGCAACTGAGGGTTGCAGAAATACTACCTTGAGACTGGATCGAGGTTCGGGTATTAAGGGACTGAGACTGAGACCGACACTGAATCTGTCTGATTAGTGTAAATAATTGTCAGTCAGAGGCACAATATAAAAGAGTCAACAAGAAGCCGAGTCAGTCTTTTGTTACGCTAAACTGCCAATAAAAACTAAAACAAAATTATTTTAAAAATAATAAAAAAGAAAAAATAGAGGAAGGAAGCGACACACACTCAAATTGTCACACAGCGCGGCAAATTAACAACAAAGTTGCCTTCGGATCGTTTGAAGGACCTTTGAGCGCAGACGCAACTGCGCAGCTGTCAAATGTGTGTGTGACATTAGCGCATGACAAATGTAACAAGTTGTTGCCTTTTTTCTTCATTTGATTTGGCAAACAAACACAGAGGAAACAATGGCAACAAGGCTTAAGGAAAGCTAATAAAGAGACGTCGCTTGGATATTTTTATTACCACAAAAAGTCAGCAAAGGGGTAACGAGCCGAAAGGAGTTCGTCAATTGTCACTTTGGGCGCATAAATTAGGGTTAAAGGATATGAAAAAAGTCTGAGAAAATATTTTATTGATTGTCTGTGACGCAACAATTTTCGTCTTTTTTCACAGAGAATAAATACAATACTAAAGTAAGGCTCTTAAATAAAAGTACAAGAATAAGTATCCATCATAATCATTGGTTTTATTGTTTTGGTTGTAACTGCAGTTGACTTTTAATTAAAAGCAAATGTTTAGCTTTGTTTCATGTCCGAAATAAACAGGAAGCCTAAGCAAATAGTGTGTCCCATTTATCACTCGTCCGTTGCTAATCCTTTTCGGCCAGTTTTGGTCGTATTTCATGTTTTATGGCCAGCTAAGCAACTGCCGCTAAGCCTAAACATGCCGAGACTATGTTGGCAAAGGAAAAGGAGGGGATTCCCCCATAGCAAATAACTCATCGATGGGCTGCGTGTTGGGCAACTGTTACGAGTATTTTACACTCTCTTCCTCTCTTCCTTTTGGTCGCCCCCTCAGCCTGTTTCTGGTAATGCACTGGCAACGTCGTTACCAACCTTCTGCCTCGTCTACGACGACGTTATGTCTACAGACAAATTGCCATAACCATAATAGTTATGCCCAGATGGAGTTGGAGGAAGTAGCAGCAAATGCTGCCCCATAAAAAGATGATTTCATAGACATTTACGCACTTGGACTACATGCGAGTAAGAAATGAAAATGAAATAATAATAATACAACATAATAATAATAACAATAATTGTTGTATTGATAGAATGAAAGGACTTTGGGAGCTGTCGTCTGGTTTATGTGCATGTTAATGGCCGCAGATACATTTGATGACTGTTGCCAAGTTCTGCAACTATCTGAAGTTCCCATGTCGCACTTTTTTGATTTACAATACAGACTCGGAGACAGACACTCTGACTCCTCACAACAAAACGAACGTAATAATTATGTTAAAAATTATATGGCACTTCTCACCCCAAAGTCAACCACGTTTTCTTTGTTTGTGGCAAGTCTTTTTCTCTCTCTCTCTTTTTCTCTGTGCGCTAATCTGCAGATTTATATGCAGAGAAGTTGTTCAATAAAATCGTCTAAACCAGACCATAAACAAGGATATTTTATGAACACTTCCTGCCCATTTCTTGGCACATTTTACGCTCGCCCAGGATTAGCATCGTGGCGACTCAGCTCTCAGATCTCAAACTGAACTCGTATGACGAACTGACCAACTGACCATTCCAAAGTCCACAAACATTAAAATATTTCGCCTCTGACTCGCACACAAAACTTTGCACGTTAATCCTTTGGGCAATTGCGCGGAAAAAACAGCAAAGATTCCAACGTAGTTAAACAAAGAACACGAATGAAATGGTGAGAATGTAGAAGAGTTTGAATTCGGTTTGGGAAACTGTCAATTCTTATAGATGATACACACACATGCTACGATAAATGCTATACAGATCTTAAGCCATCATCATCAAGCTCGCATCTTCAATTTCTACTTCGTTTTGGCCATCTTATAAATATGTCAAAAAGGACACTTAACGCAAATGCGTTCAAATGATAATTACGAGGATAGAACAAAGTCTGAGAAAAGAACAACATGAAGAGGGATAAACATTACTCGGAAGCACGGCGAATGAAGTGGCAACAACTATTACAACGCACTTGCCTCTTATCGACAACGATCCATGGACAAGGAATCCAACATCGAGTTTGGGAATCCGCCTCTGTACTTTTCCATGGCAATAACACTAAAAAATTATGACCGACAACAACTGAGAGAGCGAAAAGAAATTTGGAAAACAAAAGCGCACAACTTCTGCTAGGAATAAAGCCAACTGTAAGCATTCATGGGGATTTAAACGTTTATTTATAAGGTCTGTCAGGGAGTCGGGGAACTTTCCGGGGTTGGCTTTTGTTTTAGCTGGAGTCGACTTAAAGCCGAAGCATTTCATTGAATTGAATAACGAATTCTGATCAAAATCAATACAATATGAGCACTGTGAGCTGTTGATTACAACAACTTACACACACTTCACTTCAAGTCAAAGGTCCACACAGACACTTGACTACATAATTCTTATTTATACTGTGTCTCGTCTATTACTTACACAAGCTCGTGGTGCTGTAATCGAGTGGCATCCACATATTTGTTTATCTTTCATTGCTTACTACGAGTATTTGCCGGACCTGCCTTTAGACCTGGCCAGAACCTGACTGGGCTTTTTCATTAGCCTAAAACTGATAACCGGCGGAAAAGTACCTCCATTGACTCACAAACTCCACCCTCTTGTCCCATTTGGCATCTGGTTATCTGGTTCATGTTTTCTTTTATTTTTTCCTGCTGCTCAATTAACCCGAGGCCATTTCTACTTAGCCAAACGAGTTGTGAGCAAAGCTGTTGACTTGTTGTCTGACTTTTTGGGTGGAAAAATTGCAATTTCCTGTAACTTGCAGCAAACAAAGTAAACATTAATCCATTTACAAGCCCAATGCTCCATGGTTGCCCCTGGTTGCCGCATTGAGTGTGTCTGTTTTTGGGTTCGCTTAAGTGACGTGGTTTTAAAATTTGTCAATTAAATTAAGTGCAACCGCAGGCGGAATACGAATGAGTGACTGACTGACTGGTCCCTCCTACATATATCCTCCTCTATCGTCATCTTCAACTATTCATAAACTGTGTTGATAGTTAGCTAAACTCCACCATTCTCCTCTCTCTTTGGTCTATCCATCTCATGTCTATCGTCTATCGTCTGGGACGAAGCTGTAAAGTCGTGTCGTATGTGCCCGGGCAACTTATTTGCCGCTTAATTTAATTTGTGTTGGAATTTTGTCTTTGGGGGCCAATAACACGAGCACAACAAACTCCTCACTTTGAGTGATTTATGAAATACTCTGTAATTAACTATTTATGTGTGTGTGCAAGAGTGTTTGTTAGACTGTGTGTGTGTGACATTCAACAAAGCACTTGTCTAATTGAGAGTAAAAGGGATAAGACAGGAGATTGAACTCATAATGAAATGAAAGGTAACATAAACAATCTTGATCTTCTTTTTAGTTACGAAAGCCTTTAGAGAACTACTTGTTATGTCTGGCTTTTTTCTTATTTCCAAAGCAGCAGATATTATTGATCAGAACAGAAGACTAAAGACTGACTAACGTAATTTCTACAGTATCTGTTATTGCAAAGAATTTCATTGAGGAACTATTGTGAGCCTTGGATATAAGAGCTTCCATTGAAGAACTCTTTGTCTCGATCTATTAATCTAATGATTATCCTTTCTGATACAAGTATTTCCATTAACTTATAATATAATTATCTTTCTTTATCATATATATGTCCTTACCCAGAGAAATGCCTATACCCATTTAATCTAAAAAATCTTTTCTCAGTAAAGTGATTTCATTTGACACAGAAACTTTCATTAAAGAACTTATTCAAAGTTGTTCACAAATCAATATTTTCTTTACATTCAAATAGAATGTGTTCCACTTTTACATTAAATTAATACAAAGAGGGACTCCATACCATAACTCTTATTTATTCTAAGCTTGCGCTCTCGATTGATATAGCTTTTATTAAAGAACTCCTTTGTCCCTTTCCCACACATCACACGTACCTTTCCCGCATCGCAAACTGTTGAAAAACCCATAAACAGTCTATCAGTTTCAACATTTAAGTACTCAACTTAAACTCTGATGCCTGCTTTGTTATACCAAATGCAATGATATGACCTTAAAATACCTAAAGCGATCATCAGTTGTGATAATCCGCTTGGGTAATTTCGAGTATTGGGTCAAAACGCATCGCTGGGCAGTCAAAGACTTTAAAAACTCGTTACAAGGGTTGACATCCATCCATTGTAATGCTGCGACTACGACTATGTCATTATTTTGTATACGTCCGGTTTTAATCCATTTCAAAATATCATTTTTCAATTGTTTGACCAGAGAGAGAGACCAGAGAAAACACATTCACAACACAGAACACAGAGAGACAACAACACCTTGCCACTAAGCGCGAAAACCAATAAAAAATCATAATTAAAACTCCAATATGTTGCTAGACGTCCTGCTGTGGCCAACAGGCAAAAGGGACAGGACAGGGACAACCACCAACTGACAAAACAATTTCAATTTTGGTTTAAAAAACGAAAATGAAAATCGAAAGGAGACGCGCATTTTCCATTCTTTTTTTTATTTACAATTTGAAAAATGATACGAAACGTCATTCTGTTATCGATGTACGAGTAGAAAAAGGCAAAGGCAGAGGGGGGGCATTGACATTTATTTACTGTGTTCAGCAATTGTAGCCAGGCATCCTTTTGTTGGGCAACAATTTGGCTGAAAGGATATGCCACGTTAATTGTGCCATTTTGTGGACAGTCGCAGCAGGGGAAAGGCGGGGGGAGGGGGAAATCCCCGCTCCCCTAACAGTAACAGCCACAGTAGCCCATCGATCATATTTCATGTGGTTGTCCTGTATGACTTGCTTTGATTGCCAGCAGGACCTCGACCCTAACCTTCGTGTATATCTCCTTTTTATCTCTCTCTACGTGGACAAGAGTAAACCCAAAAGGGGTAGTCCACATGTGTGTTGAGGGTGTACTTGTTGTTCATTTCTACACTCTCCTCTCCTCTTCTGATTATGATGTATGACTATCTGTTCTGTCTTCGATTTGGGTTCCCATTTCTATTTAGTTTCGCTTCATTTTTAATATCCTCACATGATATTTTTCACTTTTCTTTTGCGGCTCACCATAATTTTTGTGCAAAAAATGCCTCGAATTTTTTGTGCACATTCAGTTGGATTCATGGATATTGGGTTTTTAAATATCATCAATCAAATTGTCCGTTCTACGCTCGCTGCGATTTGACAACACATCATCAATTTCTATTGTTGTTCAATAAGTTTATGAATATTCATAGTTTTTTAGATGCATCACATCTTTTCCCATTGTATTTGTTTATTCGTCATATTTTATTTATGATTTTTTCTGCTCGTGTTTAGTGTTGAGTCATGTTTTCGTAGTGCAAGCAATTGGCAATTTTTTGCCGAATGCCATTTTAGGAGAGGGTTAAAACTGAGGCAGCTGCCAGTCAATGAAATGAGTACAGTTGGTGTCAAAGTGCGTAGGATGAAAGATTTGACTAGACATGAATTTAGTTCCAAAGGGAACCTGCACCTTAAGCTCATTAGAATAATATTGCACGAAGCGGGAACTCAATGTTCCATTACTAATTAGGAACCTGACCAAAGTCCTCCTGCTGCTGTGGGGCCTTAATTCCTGTTCCTGGGCCGATTGCTCTGCTTCCCACCATAACTGTCAGCGGGCAAAGACCACAAAATATGAGCTGCTGAAAGTGGAACGCTGTACGCACCATAAACTGCGACAATAACAACAAACAAACGGAACGGAACTGAACTGAACTGAATACTGCCGAATGGAACGGATCCCAAACTAATCCTCCTAGCCGACTGCACTTTGCTAACAAAACATGAAAACAACAACAAAAACAAAAACAGATAACAGTGAATAGCAAACAGAAAACAGGGCAAAGGACACAGGACACACCCAAAATGCAACGAAAATATTTAGACAGTCCAACACGATGAGAGAGATATTTTCAGTCGGGGTGACAGAACAGACCAACGGAGTTTTGAAGTTACGACGAGTTCGCGTCCCGCTTTTGATGTCCATCACTGAGCCACACACGGAGTTGGGATTGAGAGTTAAGGCCAATTAGCAGCACGCCTTGAGAAATGCGCAGGTGTCGGTCGACTCAAAAAACATTTGGGAACCAAATTAGAAACAATTAAGGGCAGTCCACACGATTGTGGCCATGCGATAAGAAGCAACTATCGTCTGATATTTTGATATGCGTGACAGTTGAAAATTATTTTGCATAATTTGAGTGTTCATCATTCGATTGTCAGCAGCAGCAACAACAACAACAACAACCAAAGAGGAAACCACAAACAGTCTGATTACAACCAACCAAAGAACAAACGAAAAAATAAATAAAAAGAAATAATGTTGAAAACATAAAAATTAATGCAAAAATGCTGTACGAAAAGCGACCGACAATAAAAATACATAAATTCAATTAAATGTGACAAACAAAAATAAAAATGAAAAAAATTATATTACGAGTATAAAGAAAAACCAATGTGAAAACCGCTGGCCATTAAATTACTAAAAATGTAATAAAATGTTTGCTGTAAATAATTAAGTAGACCTGGTTCGAGTTTGATGAGAACAACACTTTTGGGGAACAGCGACGACAGGCACTGCATGTGTCAAATTAACAGCACATTTCAAATGTCATCCCGCAATGAATGAACATTTTAAAATAACTACTTTAAAATCTGAAAAATTCAGCGAAAAGATTGCTGAGAAAACATAGTTTAAATAACTAAAAGAGTCTGTTGAAGTTGTAGAATTATGCTCTGTAATTATGAGATTATAAATTAAGTATAGATACTTTTCAGCAGTTTCAAAAATGAAGTCTAGTGTAGGAGCTAGACATATGTATATAGTTGATATATAAATTATCTTTTACACGGGTACAAATTAAATAATATTTTGTTTATATTTTTTAATTCTATTTTTTAAGACTATTTTCCATAGTGTTAATTTAATATTAATTTTATGTGAATATGCAAAATAATATTTTGAAGATATTAAAGCTTTGCAAACAGGGTATCTCGAAGTCCACCCTCCCTCGATTCTACTACTCTTCTACTAGAAGATATTTTGTTTATATTTTTTAATTCTATTTTTTAAGACTATTTTCCATAGTGTTAATTTAATATTAATTTTATGTGAATATGCAAAATAATATTTTGAAGATATTAAAGCTTTGCAAACAGGGTATCTCGAAGTCCACCCTCCCTCGATTCTACTACTCTTCTCCTTTTTCTTCCCTTAATAAACAATTCCCAAACAAATGCCAACTCTGAACACTTTTCGCACGTTTTTCGCGTCTGGCCACGCCCTCTTCCGCCCACCACACAGATTTCTGCATAATGAAATAAAAAAAGAGCTGTCTGACGTTTCCGTCGTATCGGACAACATGTTATCGGAGACATATATGTATACGATACAAGCCAAATTACGGTAATTTTCAGTATTCAGCTGTTGGCCGGTTGGCGGTTTGCGAATAACTCGCCGCATTCGCCGCTTCTCAGTGTGGTTGCAACCGGCACTTAAACTGTCACACGTGTGCGGCATTGCGGTAATTATAAAGTCATCTTGACATAATCAAAAGTGACAATTACAGCCATTGCACAGGAAGGCAAACCGCCCCCCTCCGACCCAAGTGGTGCTCTATGATTACAGGGACTGTGAAGGAGTCAATGGCGTTATGTACATATATTGGTAACACTCGTAATATCTAGTTGGCCAACAAAAGTCACGCGTCATTAGGTACTCTGACTTCTGGGCAGGAAATTCCAAGCTCGCCCAAGAGGGGGAACAGGTGACAAGTATTCGTATTGCAAGGGCCAGGCTAATGATAGTGTGTTGTACATATACAAAAACATAATTGGCTTGAAAAGTGTGAGAACAGATCCTGAGATCCATCGATCAATCGATCTTGTTACCTGTTCAATGTTATGATAAGCCCAGCGAGAAAGAGATGATGAATGAAGACAGTTAACAGTCAACTGTCGAAGGCAGCTTCAAAGTCATGACACTAATCCTGGCACAGAGCGTAAACAACGACCCCTGAATATTTAAAGAAAAAAAAACGAAAGGAAAAAAGAGAAGGAAATTCATATGCAAATTTATTTAAGCCTGAACTAAACGGCCTGAACAGAGCGTTAATTTCGATAAGCTGCAGGGCAACAGAGCTGCAGATACTTTCTATAATGTAATGCCTCAATAATCTCACCGGCACACACACCTCACACACACACACGCACACACAGACTTCCTTGCAGAGAGACAGGCGCTGCCTGACAGTTATAAATCTCATTAAAAGGTTATTGACTGCAGCAAGGCAAGCGAGAGGAACAAGGATTACACCAAGAAGAGAGAGAGGGAAAGAGAGAGGGAGAATGAGCCCCTGGCACCAGTTAAAATTTCTTTCTTTTTACGCTTCAATTAATACAAAAGTGTTTAATGGGCAGAGTGACAGAGAGGAAAGAAGGAAGCGAATAACTGGAGAGTAGGAGTAGGAATGATGTGGCCTCTTCTCGGACTTGACAACTGACAACTGGCAGGCATGACAATGACATGCAAGTTAAGGAGTTGAAGGAGCTGAGTTGGCTCCTCCTCCTGGCTAACCCTTAACCACAACCGAAGCAGCAGCTGGATAAAAAAGGAAAAAAATCTGTTTTGTCAATACAAGAGTAAGCAAGTGGCGAGCCTAGCTGAAAGAATTTATGCAAATTGAACAGCAAACCAAATTAATTTAGAAATGTGTCCACCCTCAAGTGCAGGACACACATCAAAAGAGGTATCTTTTATACAACACTGAAATGGGAAGATACAATTAAGAAGTGATTAATAAATGATATAAATATAAAAGGTGCAGGTGAATTGAAACTGAAACTAGAAGTGGCAGATTCTGAAGCTCAGCATGGCATTGATAGAATCAAAGACTTGGAAGGATTCCTTTAAGAGGGTTAGATTGCGTGCAACCACAAGAAAAAGATGCCACAAAGCAGAAAAGAAGCTGCACTTTGCCGATTAAAAACAAAGGAAGCAAGAGGCTCTCGCTCTGGGTCTCGACCTCAAGGTACGGATGTAAGGATGTAACTGGAACATCAAAAAGCACGTGGGCGCATCAACTTTTTACAAATGCAAATAAAGCGAATGCGAATGCAAAATGCATCTGTGGCATGCAACAACTGAACAGGGAAGAACTGAAGGGGGATCTCCACGCACTCTACGCATATCTACGCAGTTTCTTTGCTTTGGCTTTTGGATTTATTCTTTCTCCGCTGACGGTGCCAAGGAACTGCACACATAATGCGGTCAATGAACTGAGAGAGGCCAAAGGATAATATAAAAGGAGGCTGAGTTGTCGCTGTTGTCAACTGCACAGGCAACTTGCAGTGGGGGTTAAACAATTGCGGGGGGAAGGGAAGTTGTTCCTCTCTGGCTTTGCCTTTTTTTGCAATGAATTGCAATTGCAAAACCTCAACAGCTGCTAAAATGTGCGTAGCTATTGCCATTTCCTTAACCCATCATGGACCTACCCTCTGTTGCGTTGGCAAAGTGTTAAAAACAAAAGGAGTTCCCCTGCCCCAGTCCCCTACCCACCTCCTGCCCCTACTGCCCAAGTTCTCCGTTCAGCGCCCACCAGGAAAATTATCATGTTGCATTTGCGTGCGTTTTATTTGCATTTTTCTGCATTTAATTTTTCCCATTTGTTGCCTAGGATAGTCGAAGGGTTTATTTCCTTCCATACTCATTGGGTAACATCTGCCGCACACTTTAACTAAAAATAATTGCACCACTGTGTGTGCAAACGGTGCACGCAATGAGATTTCGACAGGCGGTTGGCGGCAGCCCCTTAAAATTGCGTAGTTTATTGAGGGGCGTGCCACAGAACTCAACTCAACTCAAGGAACTAGGAACTGGAAACTAGGAGCTGGGGGCGTGCCGCAATGTGGCAACATGTGGGTACTTATGCAAAATACTTTTCCAACTACTTACGTGTGCTTCTGTTTAATTAAAACATTGCTAATATCAGTTAATTTCTTGGCATTCAATTGTGACACTTTCCGCGGAGTGGGACTTATCCCGACTTGATCTTAATTATGTGGCGAGTGGTGTCAGAAGTGGCCATAAAATTGTTGTGTATATTGATAAGCATAAAATGTCCGATTTATTATGATTATTACAGCGATAGGAAATGGAAACACTTGCAACAGAATATAAATGCTGATTTTGAATATGGCAACAGTTTTAAATTTAGAACATTAAATTTATATTTTTTTATATTGACATATTAAAATATACAAAAACTTTTAAGATTAAAAAAATATAATATATAAAATAATATAATATAAAAAAAATATAATATAATATTTTGATATTATCTCAATATTGAAAGGTCTAAAATAAATAATTTCTGTTCTAAAAATTATTATAATACTAAAAAATACCTTAATATCTAATTTATATATTTTTAAATATAATACACAATAATACACAAATATAACTGAAACAAGAAAAGGTCGAATCCGCCCCGATATTTTAATGACTGAAATAATAATTTTTCTCATTTTAAATCTGATTATACCTCACTTTTGCTGAAAACCATTTATAAGAATTTTTAAACTTAAGTCAGAAATACTTTTTCATTCTTTTTCATTTATCAATGAAAAAATAACAAATAAAATTCAATATAAACAATCAAATGACAATAAAAACTAAGTCACAGCCCGCTCAGTGGCACACATTAAGTATCAAATTAACGCTAATTAACAAATATTGTGGGCCAGCAACAACAAAAGGAACAAGAGCGGCAATCGAGGTCCTGGACTGTTTATAATTTACTTCATTACGATTGCTAATGAAAACAATCAGCGGTAATTCACCACTGCCCAGAGAAATCTACATACAAAAAAAAAACAGAAACAACTACCCAAAAAAATGGTGAAGCCCGGCAATTAAAGGCGACAACAAACAGCCCCATGACCTGACCCAGGCGAGAGCCCCGGGGTCAGGGGGTGGTTAATGACAATGATGCAATGAATGGACAATGAAACCGAGGCCAGAAATCAAAAGGCAGTCCCGCTGGGCAGTCGCCGAGAGTAGCTGTTGATTAGATACCATATACTCATATAATACGGTACAGTTTCGTCCGTGAATTATGACCAAACCAAATGAATGTGAGGGGTTGCTTTTGGCCAGGGCAGAGTGTACTGTAGAGTGTAGAGGGCACACCTGAAAGCCATAACCTGTCTGTGCTTCGGACTGTACACGCATGAGGCCAACACAAAAGATACATTTTAATGGCTATAGATATGTGCATGAACAGTTATATATAACAATAATTTGGTAATTGCCAGACAATCGTAACATTTGTGTATCCCCTCCCCTCCCAATCCCCTCCCAATTTGACGATGCGTTCCTTGCGTGCTCTTTTCAATTTTAGGGCAAGTTGTTCGAGCTCGAAATGCGGGCGTGGGTGGATTGGGGTTCTGTCTGTCCGCATGATATCGATATACTTCACTCGGACTCCTGACAAGTGGCCAACTGTTTTTATGTTCTATATGGCAATTATAACCAACTTTGTGAGATTATGAATGATGTTTTGAGGTCAGAACAATGACGTCAAACGAAACACGTGCAGTGTTTGTTTTAGGATGAGCTTAAGCTACAGGAAATATAAACTTAAACGACTTTCTTTCAGTTTTTCAAGTATAGCTCTCTCAGGAGATATCGCTTAAAAAATACACCCCTATTCAACAAAACTCTAAGAGACCAAAAGCAACCCAAAAGCAATTGAACAAAAATGAATTAAATAAATTTTAAATGATTTTGACAATTATTTAAATTTTAGTAAAACTGGAAAAAAGTTTGTGGCAGTTGATACAGGTAAATATACAAATTAAATACAATTTCGGTGCTTCTTTTCAAAAGCAATACTGAGATATAAATAAGAAACTACCATTTTAGAATCACGAGTAAAAATAAGTTACACAGAAAAAAAAAAATTATAAATACATACCAAGATCACCAAATTTTAATTAAGAATACATGGTTTGTTTCCGGTATAATATAAAGAATATATTGTATATAAAGTCCCAATTTCTCACATTTGCTACGCTGCTTGACCTTTTCATTAGCACTGACAAATAAGTAACCCATCGTGTTTCATTTTCATTCCCATTCCCATGAACTTGACATCGAATTTAACACGCTTTATCGCATAATTTCGCTGGTCGCGTTTTCGTTTTTCGCACCGAAATTAGCAAAGGGAACTGAAATTAAATGCAGTTTAACTTGCATTAGCACAGTGTGACATTTCATCAAGATCGAAGAGAAGAGGGGGAGTGACAACAACAAAGACATCGTCATCAGGCCGAGATTGAGATGAGAGTTTGTCTCGCACGCGCAATTAAACAGAAGCGAATTCAGAGGGAGTGAGAAAGAGTAAGAGAAAAAAAGAGAGAGAGAGACTAACAGAGAGTGTGACAAATTTCGAGTGTCAAGCACCGTCGAATTGCACGAAAAACCATTGAAGCGGCAAAACATGAGAGCAATCACAGATCGAGATACAGATACGGATACAAATGGAGATGCAGATACAGATACAGATAGAACGGGGCGTGAGAACGACGAACCGAAACGAAACGCGATTGAAGTGAAGTGAGTAATTAACGCTGCATGCGGCATTGCGTCTAGGGTCCTTTTCGGACATGGACTCTAATGTTGACGGTGATGGTGACGGTGATGGTGACTGTGACATATGCGGGTCTCAGATAGGTCGTCCCGTGACTCAGAGACCAAGTACCACCGGTGTGGCAGGAACATAACTTAGCGCAAAGGGTGCGTCAGTCGATTTACATGCCAAAAGCCGTCGCTGCCTCGTCCAATTTTTTAATTGTTGCAACACGCACAATCCCAAAAACTTATCCGCATTTGTTTACTGTCGTTGTTGTTTTGGTTGCCTTTTTGGCGTGTGAATCCAAGAGGATTCACGTCTACGCACCCACCACCACTAGCACCACCAGCAGTCACAGCACCACCACCACCACCACCAAATTAACATCAAATGAACTTATCGCCAGCAACTATTTTACGGCGCTTTCCCAAGTGGTTTCTCGTGTTGCGCTTATCGTGCCACATTTCGTTTCTTTCCTCTCCATTCCTCAACTCAAGTGCAACACGTGACGACTGTACCTAGTCGACTCGACACTACAACCCTCCCTCACCCCTCCGGGTTTTGTTGTCAGTTGACATATTGTCAACCAGCGTCGACTATCAACAATTACACGTGTCCCTGTCCTTTGGTCATGTGACCACAGTTTGCCTACCAACAAAATTTGCATATTTTTCTAATTAATCGCACGAAATTTTCATCTAATTTCATGCACTGATAAAATGTTGTTAGTATAATTAATAATCGTCGCGTGCTCACACCCTAACACCCCGAAGGAATCTTGGCAATGGATTTTGTATCATATTTTTTTGGAATTTATCTCGTTTGTTCTGTGAGAGAATTTTCAATTTGCATCATCCGGATTAACAAGAGCTGAACCATTGATCTGTCTGTCACGTTGCATTATTTATTAATTAGATGCCCAACTTGTTGTAAACATTCTACAAAACCTATTCTTTGGGTAAATAAATATGTACAGTGGGTAGATCGATCGATCACAGACCGTCACTGCTTACCCATTTTCACACCTCAAAAATGCGAGTACAACAACGACAAGCAGGTGACCAGGTGCTCAACTATTCTGGTGACTAGATACCAAGGTGCCTCGGTGCCTCGATGCCTCGGTGCTCACCAGGTGCCAGGTGTTTCGGAGTTTGCCTCAAAATGAGGTTAAGTCATCAATAAAAACTGTGCACAGTATACAAATGAGTCACCGACTGAGGCGCAGTTTGTGTCAGTTTTCTCACAGTACTTAGAAGGAGACTCCCAAGTAATTGGACAAAGTTTACATAACCTCATTCAATTTTCAATTTTGGGGGAAAGCATTAGAAAGTTCCCACACCGATGATATTATAGGGTGCCTACCATTTAAGTGATATCAGAGTTTGGGGAATTCCTGCTGCACTTTTAATGATTTACAATAACAAAGCCAAAATTCAATACAAAAGACGACACAGATTTTGATGCATTTGCAGCAGGTGAGGGTGAGGATTATGGTGGTGAGGGGAGAGCAGCGATTTCAATTAAAAGTGACACAAAAATGCGTTGACAAAGGATCAAAATGCGTTGGCAACTTATTGGGAAACAATTTCAAATTGCATCTATGTCATGGGAAAAATTGTGGGACCCGTTTTTCCCCTCTCTTCTTCGCTCTACTCTCTCTTCTGGCTGTTTTCAAACTGCGACGCACTTCACAATTTTTGTTAAACACACTTGAGGACCCAGAGAGAACCAGGAACTGAGCCACCCTAAAAAATATGCGAGATGTGTAAAGCCCTCAAGTGTTTTTCATTCAAAAGTTTGCAGGTGTGCCCGATGTTCGATACATTTTTTGTTGCCTTATCCTTGAACCAAAACACAGGACTCTCCTTTGTACCCCCATCTCCTGCTGATACTGATTCTGGCTCTGATTCTGGAATGCCAATACACTTATCGTCGACGAAGCGGGTCATGCAAATATGCTCAAGTGCGCTGTAGGGAGTTTAAGCACAATAAACAACTAAAGTGAGCGACTCGATTGGATTGGAGGGTTAAACAGCGCACAGTGGTTAGAGATTTGAAATACCAGATTTGAATTACGAAAATTGAATTTTATTTAATTTATGACAATTTTATTATGCAGTAATGGAAATGATTTTAGTGTAAAGATCTTATAATAATTGCGGATTGAATATTTCGATACAATATTGATGAATAATAGTCTATGGATTATAAGTATATAGAAATTTTTTAACTGGTTGCAGCTCTGACAATAAGCTACAAAACAAGTATTGATCTCTGATCTCTGAAGGTACAGACTGTAATTGAAGCTAATGCAGTAAAAATAATTGAATACTTCTATACATTATTCATAATATCAAAATATAATTAGACATTGGAAAAACTTTAAGAAAAAAAATTGGAAATGTAATAATAATGTTTTATGAATTTAATTATATAAATCGTACTCTTATTTATTTGATGATGAAGTTGTCAAAATGCTTGAGTTAAATTGAAGCTTTAAAAATCTAAAATTTTATGTGAAAGCAAAAATATTAAATTAAAGTTTAGATGGAAAACTTGTTTGGGTGGCACTGTGCGACAGAGCTAAGAAGTTATGAGTCATGGCCCAGAGTGTAGCAGCACCAGCAACAAGAAGTATAACAAAAACAACAACAACAACAAATGCTTCGGGCTCAAAACTTTGCTTATGCATTACACATTTATTAAACATTAAGCGCTGACTTGATTTAAGGGTTGGGCGAGAACAGGGACTCGATCGTCACGTTGATGTCCTTCATGATGACTATTGAACTTTAAAACATGATGAAGTGCTCGTTCTTCTGCAGCAAAAGACGACGCTGATTGCGATTGGAACAACAAAACGGGTAGGGAATGGATTGTTAAGGAGCGGACAGGACAGCAAAGGAGTCGAAAGGAAAGGACAGAGGACAGCGTGGAGGCTAACCGAGAGTGCACCCTCGAACTAATCACAAAGTGCATTTTATGCTCGCGGCAGTTGGTAAACAGAAACAAAAGTCCAGCTTGAAGTCCATGCATACAATTTGAGCATTAGATGAAGTTGAATGTCTCGATTCCTTGGCTCTTTTTAGCTCCTTCCTTCCTTCCTCAATTCAACCCTCCACAATTCAGCTGCTGCACATTTTTATGCACATTTCAACTCTCTCAGTATTCAGTATTCAGTACTCAGTTTTCAGTTTTCTTTTCTTTTCCGAGTTGAAGCACCAGCAAATACTACAAATAATCATAATAATAAAATGCCAAGTTGTACATTTTACTCCCTTCCTTCTATGCTCCTTTTCCCTCCTTCATCATCCCTCCTCCCTCTCATTGCCATTCGTTTGATGAGTCATTTTGCTGCGCTGACGTCTGTTCTGCATTTGGGTTTGAGTTTAGCGCTTTTTAGTCGGGAACAGGGGCAGAAAGGGGTTAATGCACTGCCCTCAGTGTGCCCACAACACGCTGCCAAGTCCTTGGCAATAAATATAAAAATCTTTTGCTGTTTATTATTCCTGTTGTTGCTTTTGTTTGCCCTGCAGTTTCCAACTTGCATTGCACAACGTGTACAACTCTCAACTGATTTAGAGCCGCTTTGGAATTGTCAGAGTTTGTTCGAGAACATAACGAAGGTTGTTTTCCAAGTAGAATCTTCACTAAGAAAATAATTGCTCACTTGCGAATAACTTCAATTAGGTTCGTCTGAAAAGCTTTCTCATTCGATTCCTGACAATTTAATTTTATGATTATAGCTTTTTAGCTTAGTCGAGATGCAATTCAAAATATTTGTTTATTATGTTGATATCTAGCAAATTTATTAGATTTATTAATAACTTTATCATTATGATTGACATTAAAAACTGAAGCTGTAGGCAAGCTATGGATGACAAGGAAATATAATTTAAATTATTCAATCCAATAATTTTAAGCAATAAATGTCTTTGAATTGCCATTAATACTTATTTAATACTCTCAAACTACAAATATAACGAATATTATATTATTATTTTATTTTATGTGATTTTAAATATCTCATAAATTAAAGCTTATCATGAATACGTTTTGTTTTTTGTTGCTTTCAAATAGGCAAATACTATGCTTATAAATTCAAGAGGAATCTTGTTATTTGATGGTGTTTTATTAAATCCCAATAAGTTCCATTTGATTCTGTTTTTCATAATTTTTGTTAATTTATTATGCACATTTTGCCATGCATTCATTAGAGAGCTTTTGCTATTTAAGTATTTAGTATATTATTTAAAATTTGAATAATCTGTTCAGAATATCGTTTTATTCCACTTGTTTCATTCTACTTTTATTTCATAAATTTATTATATATATTTTGAGCCTGGTCACACTGTCATGCCACCATTTGGCCACTTTTGACCCTCGAGCCCATTAAAAAACAAATTTAGCCGCGCCCACACAATAATCTAATACTACAAGTACTCACAATGGACCACTTAGCAATTGCTCGAGCCAAAAAAAAGCAACTATGCTACAACAGCAATGGTCATAATAATAAGAAGAACATGCAATTTTATGGCCTATAAAGGTGAGGGGGACAAATGAAGAGAAGAGAGGGGAAGGGAATAGAAGAAAGCAAGGCAGAGATTACAAACGATTTGAATAAATTTGCAATAAAAAGTGAATTCTATTTTTGGAATTCTGGCGCGACAATAAAACAATTTTGTATGCCACAAATAATAATAATAAGAGATGATTGGAGACGAGATGTTGCAAGGGGGGAGAAACGGGGGCATTAGCAGGGCAATTGTCCAGCCTGGGAGTTCAGTTTACAGCTGTAGCTTAAAGATTGCTTCCTGTGCAACATTGTGCCAGAAAGTGGCAGCCACAACAGCAACAATAACAGCAACAACATCAACAGCAGCAACTCCAACGCCAGCAGCCATTACAAGTGTCAAAACAACAATTTATTGTTTGTAATCATGTGTATCTATAATTGCACTCGGTGTGAGTGTGTGTGAGTATGAGTGTACTTGTCTGAGTGTGTGTGAGTGCGAAAAGCAGTTAATCAAATAAATATGGCGACGTCGGGCGCTTGGCGCTTATTAATATTATTTTGGCTCAGCGGCTGCTGCGATAACATGGCCAAAAGCAAACTTGCAACTTGTGCCTTGATTTACTACAGCTGTAAGCATTGTCTTCACACTTGGCCCCCTTTCTTTCCCACTCTCCCCTTTGGGCCACGCTGCGTATACTTAATGTATCTATATCTATAGATGTTGTCGTCTCTTATGCCAGCAACCAAAGCTAAAACCGCAAAGTCATAAAATTACTTTCGCGCATTATAAATTTATAGTTTGCTTTGCTTTTTAGCTTTCATATGGATGGGTGAAGGGGGAAGAAGGGATTCCTCAGTTAATTTTACACGCTCAAGCGTAAAAATTTATTATGCTTATGGCTGAAATGTATCCAAAGGACAACGCTGGGTTGGGGCAGCCAGCAAGTTGTTGCAACAGCCACAGCAACAGCAGCTGCTGCTCTGTCCGTCGCGGACATAAGTCATTTATATTGTAACAAATTGTGCGCGATTGGCATTTCTCAGGACTTCGAAGACATCCTTTTGCCTGCCTGCTGCTGCCAGATGGATGCTGAGTAAATGTTTTGTCTTGTCTTGTGAACTTTGGCCGGAGGTTAAATGGCGACTTAAACAACTTTGACAACTGACTTGCGGTCGCGCTTTAATGAAATGGAAGATTTTCTAAATGTTATGATTTAGGGCTAACTTCCTGAACAACCAAAAAGTCAAGAATGAAAAAGGGTTAGAAAATGAATGCCAAAATTCAGTGAAATTAATTTATGTTAAGATGAATAGAAACCGACAGATTTTAGATATTATATAATGATCTGATTTGGAGATAACTTCCAAGAAAGCGAAACAGAATAATTGGAAATAAGTTCAGATTTAATCACAATGTTAAAATTAAAAAAAAAAATGTTAACAAAAAAGGAGGTGAATAAACACAAAAAGCGTAAAATAAAATATAAACTTAGCCTAGTATTAGGTAATGATTGTGTGATTATATCATTAGTACATTACAATATTTTAATTATTTATTTTTTATTATTTATAAATAATATTTTATTATTTATTGAAGTTATTCATCCCAACACTACAAGTACATGGTGTTATATTAATTATAAATTGCTGTACACAGAATAGAATAAAATACCTGCAACAAACATTCTTTAAACTAATCCGTATTCCTATTCCTATTTAAATCTTTTCCCTATTTCCTTTATATTTTTAAAGCGCAAAAATCTCCGATTTCAGTTTAAGCACTTGCAATCCGCTAATTAAATGTGCACAAATCCAGAAGTAAATCAATATCCTGGACACAGCGAACAAGTCCTTGAAATGCTAACGCTTGCTGTTTCTCTCTTTCTCTCTCTCTCGCTCTTTCTCTCTGTCTCTGGCATTTTGTGCACATTGCGTTTCGCCTTGACTTTGACACCCCTCGCGTTATCCTGCATTGTCCTTGGCTCCGTGCTATGCGTGGGGATGGATACCCGGCAAAATGCCAAGGACAGGATTACACGTCAATCGAAACCAAGGACACCCAAAGTGGGTGTGTATGCTCCGGGTGACTGCGAAAAGAATGAGGGGAATGGGAATCGCATCTTTAGACACTACTTAAAATTTTTTATGCAAATTTCGAGCGCAATTATTGTCGATGTCGATGCTGACGACGGCAACTGTTTGCTGCATAACATAATTGCAACCATAAATTGTGAACGGCCTCAACTTGAACTGGCTGCGGTCGTGTCATTAGAACTGACGCCGCCTATTTGAGATTTCCTTTTCCAGCGATTTCCCAAACACTCCACGACAGCGACAGCGACTGAGGTTGAATGCCCATTCCTTGTGCTTAATGTTTTTAATTTTTCCGTATCATTGCATTTTTTCTGTATTTTCCGCCCCCGTCACCGCGACGCACTTGACACGGGTGTTGAGGTGACAAAGGGGAAGGGGAAAAGGAAGGAACTTGGCCTGGACCGCCCTTAATTTCCATTACATTTGCAGCTGTATCGATGTCCTTTTGTGCGCTCTGTCATCTATTTGGATTCCTTCTCCTTCGCTTTTTTGTAAGATTCGAAATTTATGCAAAGCACTCGGCGTTGTCGCAGCCGCACTCAGGGCAAATAATGAGCAAGCCCGCATTTCCTGCCACGTTTACAATTTCAATGTCTGTATCTGTATCTGCAACTGTATCTGCAACTGTTGTACCTTGTGGTGTGCTGGAGTGAGTGTAAGTAAAGTATCGTCTACGACAACTTGATGTATCTTTTGCCGTTGCCATTGCACTTTGCGAAATGGCAAAAGTTGAAGCTGATTTGAAGGAGTCTCTGACATAAAAGGGAGGTTTTAATACATATAATTTAAGTGTGTAAAGATACTCCTACCTCGCATCTATATTAACTAACCATGCATTAGTATTTAGTTCGCATACACAAAAGAATTCGTAAGCTAAGAAAAACATAGTTAGAAATGCTGATTTTGTCTCGTCTTCGAGCAGAGCAGCTGCAACTACGAGTAGTTTATTATTTTAATTTTGGCCAAGAACTTGGGACTAAAGATGCATCTACAATTGGATACAAGCTCTTTAGTTGAATAGTTTTGGCAACGCCAGCTTCTTAATTTTCTTTAGCAGCTTCGCATTTATTTTGTTAGCATTTGAAAAGCATTTCCTTCCGCTCGGCGCAATAAAACTTTTGCGGGCCAAAAACTGCAATAAAAGAAAACTTATCTGGTTTTCTTGGTCTCTCTGTGGTTTTGGCCCAGCACACGAAACAACAAAAGTGCAGCTCGGGAAACAGAAAGAAAACTTTATGCCAGCTGATAAATCGTGCTGCTCGGACTTGATAAAAAGCAAAGGAAAACCAGGAGCTGTCTTTTTCGGGTTAAGACATTCAATTCGAATAATTTTCAGCAAGTTGCTCAAAGAGGCGACGCCGAGCGGACTCTCAATTTGTTTTCGTTTTTCTGTGTGTGGTTTGTGGGTGTTTCAGTGGTTCAGTGTGGCTCTGAGTGGTTCAGTGGTTGGGTGGTTGCAAATGCCCCCTGCGACCGCCGCATAAATTGCATATAATTGCTTTGGCTCGGCTGGCATCTTCCTTTCTTAAGATTTATGCGCACATGCTTCGTTTCGTTTTTACTCCATTTTCCTTCGCTATTTATTTGCAATGATAAAATTTTTATTAAAACAAAAGCCGCATAAATTTTGCAACCATCCACAGATGGCCTGCTGTGCATTTTTATACTCGCTCATAAGATAGTTCTCGGTATGGCATAATTAGATTTGATGTCCCGTGGTCCAGTGGTCAGTGGTCAGTTTCAGTAGTTGTTTCTTCGTTTCACACTTGGTAATCCGCTTTCGTTTTATGACTTAATACGTTTTATTTCATCGCATTCCTTCCGCAAGACGGATAGCAAATAAATCTTCGACCCCGCGCTATCATCACCAATTCAAATGTCCTTCTCCTGCTCCTGCCTCCGAGTTCGCTTGACCAGCTCCGGATCTTTGGTGACATTTGTTGCTCCTTTGTCTTGGGCAGCCTTCATTCACTTGGTTTATTATTGACCAGTTTTGCTCGCATTATTATTACTCGCACACAATCCTGACAGTTGGCCATTGATTTATTAGCTGCTTTCGCATATTTGTGGTTGCCAGTTGTCCCTGTTCTTTAGCTACAGCTTAGGGGTAGATTAAGAGTCTCAATACTGAATGAAATGTGAATCTGAAACGTTTGCTTTTATTTGTCCCCTAGATTGACCTCAACTATAATACTTGCAGATACAACTTGCAATTGAGAACTTGCTAAATTCAATACCATAAATAAGTTGGAATTCAAATTAAAGACGAAAAAGAGACAGAGAGAGACAGAGTTGCCGTGCAAAAATGCTCGACATTTTGGCCAAATTGCGAAAGTTGCAACTGCCTTTCGCAGATGGAACCTGAGTATGAGAAACAGACGCCAGCGCAGTTAAAAGCAACAATAAAAACCGTTTGCAATGTTTGAGATAAAAATTAAAAGACGACGTCATTTAGCAACCGAAATTCTATCCCCAATCCCAGTTCCCCTCCTCGTCTATATCCCCAGTGGATCTTCTGGTCGCGTGTGTGTCTGTCGTCTGTAAATAGCGCACAAAATAGACATTAAAACCCGCACAACACCCTCGTCCTGGCCACTGATGTTGTCCAGCAGCCAGGATACATTGAGGTGTATGTCCTGCTCCATCTCCATCTCCTCCTCTAACTTCATCTCCTTCTCCAGTTCCCAGCTAACCAACTGATTTCGCTTAATTTTATTTGCACGGCTTGCTTGCTGGCTAAATGTAACTTTTATTGTTTTCGGTTTTGGACTTTGGTTTTATTTGGCTTTCTGGGTTCCAAGTTCATTGCGTAAATTGCCTGCAAGGACTTTTGTCTGTGTCCCCGTGTCATAAATTCGATTTGTGCGGCATTATTTAAGGCGCTTGGCGTTGATGTCTGTGCTGATTAGATTGAGTCGAGTCTGGAGAGAACTGTGCATTTTAATTGTTGGCTCAACATCAACGTCACCTCATCAGCAGCATTTACACGTAATGGGCTCCCAGTTATAGTTGAAGTTAAAGTGACTTTTGGGCGCCCAGAGCGTAAATGAAATCCTCCAGTGGACGCCATTAACTTGGCGTTTAATTGTGTGCACTTTTATGACGAGTGCCGAGCTCATGTGTCTTATCTTATGGCTTTTAGCTGGAACCTTTATGAAGCTGTAAAGCGAACCAAACAGCACACCTTTTCAGATAAGAAAAGCAATTTCCAACAGGCAATTCTACTGACTAAAGGAATACCATTTAAGTTTAAGATTGCATTATCAAACCGATCAGAATTCTTTAAGATTCTCAGCTTGACTTGGCAGGTTTAACATAATTTATATCGCAGTATTGTGTAATACATCACATTAAAGACAGTATTAACTTAATATTTCAATTATATGTTAGTTGAGCCGCTGACCATAACTTGCTACAACTGCAGTTAAATCATAAGCCAGCCCAACCCATTTAAGGCCAGGCCAGAAACCTGCCCATGGCCAGGAACAACGTGACCAGCAAAGCAATGCACAGATTTTGTATACTCCTCGTATATTTCCATTCCGGGCTAACAAAAGGAGCCGCGCACTTTTACGACGGCGACATGCAACAAAATTGAATTTTATGAATGCCTCTTTGGGTATTTATGAATTGTATTCGTATTCCTCGCAACAGCAGAATGAGAGAAAAAAGTAGAAGCTCGAAGGGAGTCCAAACAACTGGATGTCGATGAAATTGAACATGACAACTGTAATGAAACTTGTTTTGAAAGCTGTGGGAAATCAAGCGAAGTACAGTGGAACCAACAGCTCAAAATTAGAACAGAAACGTATATGCTGTTAATTCATTAAATATATTAAGTTAATTAAATAAATAAATTAAACAAAGACCGTCATGTTATATGATTATAAGCAGATACAATTATTAATAAAATAAGGATAATGTTAACAAGCGATTGTAAATAGGTAAAATAGTAGTTGTAAAAAGTAAAAAAGGGAAGTAAAATTGGTATAATAATATAGGTAGTATAAGTAGTACAAATACCATGGGAACACTGCCTTGGAAATTGAATCTCATTTGGACTGTGGTGTTTTCATTGACTTTCGACCACTGTGCATAGGTCTTTCAATACCATTGGCGGCTATTAAAAACGCCAAACGGCGACAACATCTTTTCAATTCGTTTGAAAAGCTCCTCTTCCATCTATCCCTGCTCTCCCTGATTCCCGTCTGTAGTAATTTCGGGCATTTAACTGCAAAGCAAACAATCGTAAGAAATGCTTTTATACATCCAAATGCATAGAATATAATCCATATAAAAATTTTTAAGACCTTTTTGACAAACGCTCGAAATTAATTTCGCTAACAATCGCCTGTTCAGGAGAGTTTCGGGCTATCGGCTTTCGGGAGGGGCATTAAAATTAAAAGGGGGGTTAAAGCCGTCCCCAGGCCTGCACCACACGCACCACACACCGCACTCCAAAGCTCAATGAAGCGCTTAACCATTAAAATCAATCAAAGCAAATTTATTAGGCAACATTGTAGACAGCGCGACGAGTCCAATTTTTATTAGACTAGAGCGAATGGGGAGAGTGAGAGAAGTAGCCATAAAAAGAGAAGAGAATGAATGCAAAAGGGCAATGAAAAATCAAATCAGCCAAAAACGATCCAAAAATTATGACCGACTGTCAAAAGATAAACCCCTTGAAACTGTAGACGCAGACTCAGACTCAGACAATTCTCCCTTGTCACAAAAAGTACAACTCCTCCTTCTAGTTTCAAAATCAGTGGTCATCTCGTTGCGTTTTTATGAAGTTTGTTTCAATTGTTCGGTTTTTGGATTGGGCATAATATTTTTTAGTGCTGGTAATTAAAATTCATTTGTCATACTTTGTATTTGGCCAGACAATGGTCGTCTTTTGTCGCGCTCCTTAAGAGCATTATTCGAATATTAAAATCAATTTAGCATAAATTTTTGTCAACATTTTTATTGAGCATTGGCAACATTGTCGTCACAGAGTTCTTAATTTAAGCTCTTTAGAAATAGTTTAGAGTATCAATTGAGCAAATGAAGCGTATATTTACCCCTTCTCTCCCCTCTCCCATTATATCTAGACAAACTTCTGTCACTGTCAAAAAATAGAAATAGCGGAAATGATTTCGCATATCATTTCGAGTTGATAAATTTCACAGGACACGCCCTTAGGCAACCTTAAAAAAGTCAACCCCCCTGTGGCAAGCATGATTTTAATAATTTTAATGGTTTTGGCAATTTACAATTTTTGATAAATTCCTTTTTTTCACATTGGCGGCAGCTTAAGCGTCCAAAGAGTTAATTTGATTGCAAAATGTTTGCATTTTCTTTTTTTCCTTTTTTGCATGTCAACTGCGAGGTTGAGGTTGAGATGAGGACAGACAGACGCCGGGTGCGCGTAATCAATCATTTTATCAATGCGCTTGTGAAAATGGCAACAATTCCTCATCCTCATTCTCATTCTCATCCTCGTCGTCATCAACATCTACATCCTCATGCTAGAATGTCGGCAATGTCGTCCCGTAATCAGCAAATTGTTTGCCCAGATCGTGACTTTGCCAAAACAAATTTGCATATTTTTGTTATTTTTCTGCGAGTTGCGCGCAGTTGGCGCTAATGAATCGCACCAGCGGGTTGAAAATAGTTGACGAAAAAATAGATGAAAAGAAAAATTACCAATATTTACTGCCAAGAGTTGTTCTGAGATATTTGGTAACATTTGGTAGACAAATTTATAACCAAAATCGATTGCCAATTCAATTGTTAACTTTGTGTAAAGTTCATTATTAAAAAATGTTGAAATGCTTATAATTATAATAACTATTAAATTGATTTGTCCACTTATTTTTGGCAGCCTCAGCATTATTTGCTTTTATTCGTATCTTATTTGATTTTTTTTTATATTGAAAAATCCATCCTAATTATTTCTCTAGCAATTATTGTATTAGTTTTACTTTTTCTTGGCTTTATTGAATTTGGTGAAAGTAAATAATACCTCTGTGAAGTTTATATGAATGATTTAATAATGAATTTAAAAACCAAAAGTGGTCTAAACAATGATTAATTCTTTGACCTCTCCATTCACTGTATGTTATAGTAGTCCGGTTTGTAAAGTTTATCTAAATTTGAGAGATTAAAAAGGGTTTAAAAAGGTAACAGTTACAAAATGCTGAAAATACAAGTTTGGATTGCGTTTTTGTCTGTTCAGTAGCTTGTAATTAGTACTGCAATTGTTAACCATCTAACATCTGCCTATTCATTGGCAAGTTTCATTCACCTTGTTTCCTTTTTGGCCATAACATGACGGCCAGCAAAACAGAACAGCACAGGAGAGTCAGGAGCCAGGAGTCAGGCATTAATGATGGCACACGCCAGTGCCAAGTTGAAGTTGAAGTCTGACGTGGTAGCCAAAAACGCAATGATTAATGAGTGAATTATGCGCGAATAAACAGCCAAACAAGTTCAAAAAGGCAAATGCCCCTCCTCTCCTACCTTTCGCTGCAGTCTACGTATTCAAAGTTCTCTTTGTCTGGTCGCTTGTTGTGAGTTGTGAGCTGTGAGTTGGCTCGTTGGTTGGTAACATGCCGGCAGCGAATTACCCAGCAACAGACGGCGGCGCTGTTCAAATGATTATGCACAGAAATGTGTACATTTTTTTATGCACTCTCTCTCGTCTATTTGAGTTGTAGTCCAACAAATAAAACGGGCAGAAATGAGTAAGAATTTCGCTATAACTACGATAGCAACGATGCGATACCTTTCGACGTGCCACACGCGGCGTATGCGCAACGTTGGCCATAAATCTTGAATCCGCTGAGGTTTGGGCTGGGTTTTGACTACAATATGCAAACAGCTGCTGTCATTCGCTAAAGGCAAAGTTCTCATCTTTTATTTATTTTAGATTTTTAATAATCATTTCCTTATGCTTTATACTTTTTTTTTTATATATTTCACATTTTTTTTGTGTTTTTTTTTGCTGTTTTGCATTTTGTTTCATGTTTCAGTTGTCTGTATATTTTTTTGTGTATTTGTACTTATTTCTTCTTGCGCATTTTAATGAATTTGTTGTTAATATGTGTGTGATATATTTGCAGGCTCCACTGGCCACATGGCGTGGCTCCATTCCCCATTCTCCACTCTCCTTTCTCCTCTTTCCCGTCTCCTTTCTCGATTCTCCACGCTCTTCGCGACTCTTTTGTTGCTGACATTTGCCGTTGCTTTTGCGAAATTTGCGCTTCGTTGCTAATTAAAAATTGTGTCTATTTGCATATTTGTAACACAGCACGAACCCCCCTCCACAAACTGCCACGCCCCGTTTGAACGCCTGCATTTGAGTTCGGACAGCGCCCGTTTGTTTGTTGTCTGTTGCAAGGTCCTTAAAAATGTTACCCCATCCCTAACATTCGACCTGGATATTCTCAAATTTGCTGCGCTTGTCCTTTGCCTTTTGTATTGGCCTGTCTAACCCTGAAAAAGGACTTTGAATTCCAGTTCGAGTTCGAGTATTGTAACTGTTTCCCAATGTGTCACTCCAACCCTCGATTTAATTAGCTGCAACTTTAATGAGAGCATTGAAAAACGCCAACTCATATGAACTGCCCTGTCGACTAACTAACTAACTTACTAATAAGTCAAAAGGTCCCGAACTCGCTTCTAATGACCTCTTTGATTAGCCTGGGCCCAGGAGACACTTGTTTTTTGGAACGTGATGTCAACGCCTCGCTTAATAGTGCCGTTAGTTCTGGCCGCCTGTCAATAACAATAATGAAAACAGCTGCCATGTCCTTTCTGCCCACCTTAATTTCCTACTCCTCCTCCTTTTTCTCCTGCACCTGTGCGGCAAAAGTTTTGGTCCTGGCAACTGTCAGTTTGACAATTCACGTTTAATTTACAGCTGCGGTCAGTTTGGTTTGGTTTGCTTTGCTTTCGCTGTGCCAAAGTCAAGTGGCCGGGGTCAGTTTTAGATTAGTTTTTCATATCAAAAATAGAAAGAGAAACAGAGAGACAGAGACAGAAACAACTGTGCACAGCGTGTGTGTGTGTGTGTGTGTGTAATTAGTGTGTTTTATGACTGCGTTTTCAACTCCTTGGGGTGCAATTAGGCGACAGTTGGAGTGTTCTTTTCAATTGGTCTCTGGGAGTTTGTTTTTAAACCACAAGTTTGACTGAATATATATAAATATACAAACAATATATTAATGCATATACTCGACTAAACTCTATAACTTAAAATTTAAAGCGTTTTTCAAAATCAATCTAATTGAAATAGAATGATATTTACCATCCCAAAAAAACAGTTTCTTAAAAACATGGTGAATTAGTTCATTTTAATTATTTAAGAGGTAAATTAAGTGTTTTTTTCTACCCGAAAAAAAAACAAATTTAAATAAAATACGAAAAATATAATATTTTTAAAGTAGATTTCCAAACTATTATGAATTTTTTCTAAATTTATTTTTCTAGCTTTTACAGTTCGGAAGATGCTTTGATTGTTTATAAGTAAGAGAAATAAGTTGTCACTTAGCAAAAGCAGCTATGCATATGAAATAAATATATATCCAAAGAGAAAAAATACTTCCTCGAAGTTCAGAAATTATAGACACCACATTTTATGGTACAAAAGACAGACGCTGTTAATCATTTTATTAACATGTGCAGCTAATCGGCTTAAAAACGAGAGGGCCAAAAAAGTAGAAAGAAATATACAATATAAGGACAGACACATAAAAGACCAATGACGTAGCAATATTTAAACTCAAATATATTCAAATCCGAGTTTATGGGCAACGCAAATAAACCAAAATGCTGTGGAGGAGAGACGGGGAGAGTAGAGTAGAGAGGGGGATAGAGTCAAGTGGAGTCAGTGAGAGAACCATTGAGGACACCCGTCGCCGTGGGACTCATAATAATAATTAAGCCGATAACACTCGCAGATTTTGCACTTGTTGTTGGCTGGATATGGAAATGGAATTGGAAGTGAACATGGAACATGGAACTGGGACTGTTGCGGTGTTAATGATAGTGCGGGGTGGCATATAAAAAATGTCTGCAGCACAAGCAAATGTTTAATTGTTACACATATGCAAACAATAAGTAAAAGGGGCCAACAACCCTCAGTTAGCCCGAAAGAAACAAAAAACAAAACCTAATGCGCTTATTGCGGGCCAACAGACAAGATCATAACAACAAAAAATTGCACGTGCAAGGACAACAAAAACTTGTGACTTGGCATTTTTAGTTAATTTTATCAAATGTTGCGAGTGCGGGGGTAGTTTTAGTACTTCTAGTCTTTAACCCCCCACGATTCTGGTTAATTTCGTCACTTTTGGGTGGGTTTTCTGTTACAGACCTGGCCAAAGGTATATATTTAAATGTAACAGATGTTAACATGAGGGATGCTAATCATCATTATCATCATCATCATTTATGTGTGTGAGTTCAAGTACAAAATATAATGTTGTATCATGGCAATAAATAGTGAGATTATGTATTATTTTTTTGGGAATAAGAAGATCAGCGAACGAGAGTTCATTATGCTCACAATTTATCAATAATAATATTGAGTATGAGTAGGAAGAGGTACTCAATTTAATTGTTAGAAATAAATTATATAGATGCTTTTATCTTCTTAATATTTAAATATTACAACTAAAACAAGCCCATTATGTTATCAGTTAAGTTTCGATCGAAATTAGGCGCATTAACACATCCTTTTACTCACTCTCTTTGAGTTCAGTCCAACAATAGGCGCTAATGTTGCTCAATTAATAATCGAGCTTACACTTATAGAATAGGAACTGAACACTCTGTCTGTCTGTCTGTGTGTCCGCCTGCACTTTGCGCTAATATTTCCTGCCTATGCCCCGATAAGAATCAGTTGAAAAAAAGGCAAGGATTGCTCACAAAACACAACGGAAGTGCACATTAGTTTGGTTTGTAACAAACAACAAAACAAAAAAATACATCATCATGTCAGGGTAAATGAATCCTTTTTGCTTCCATTCCTCGCTCACCTTCCCGCACATATCGAAGTCCCTCTAATATTTCACTCTGGACATTTACGCGTCGTTGCACCTGTCCACCTGTAGTCCAAAGTCCAACCGTCCAACCGTCTCTTGTGGTCAGACGCCCACGCCAATTTGCCGGCGTTATCTGGTCATGTGTTTGTTGGCTTTCTGGTTAAAAGTCGGCCCAAAACAAACGCTGACATGACATTCCATTAGCACACAATTTATCAAAAGAAAACAGTGAACAGGAGGCCTTGGTGACTGGTTGCTCAGTTCCTTGGTTCCTTGGGCCGCACTTGTTACCTCACCTGTGAGGTGATCTTATCGAACCGAGGGCGCTTCCTTCGGGGAAATGCCCCTCTCATAATGCCAGGCAATTAGTCAAACTGCCTGACATTAATGTGCGCACTTTTGTGCATTTTGTAGCCCGAAAATGTTTCTTTCCACACTGGTAACTGGTCACTGGTCACGTCACCCATTTTGCAGCTCAACGCCTTTAGTTTAAGTTTAGTTCTTTTAAATTTATGCAACTGATCGCGGCAGGTTGATAGCTCTTAATTCCCTTCACACCCTCCCTAAAACAGGGAACTCCCGTCAATTTCTTGGGCCAGTTAGTATGCTAATATTAACGCCTTCGTTTTTTTTATGGTCGTCAAGTCGTCATGAGTCGAGGTCCGTCGGACCCTAATTAAGTGTTTAGGCTGCATCATTGCCGGAGAGCTGTTCAAATAGGCGTAAATATACGGAAGGTAACAGCTCAATTTGCATTTTGTGTACGTTTCAATTTGGTTCGGAAAATGAGTAAAGTTTTTCAGTTGTAAAAAGAAAGGTTTACGGTTTTTTAATAGTTTTATTTTTACACCGAGTACGCAGGATTACGACAGGCTGCTGACTGTTGATTTAATTAGTCGATTTAT
This sequence comes from Drosophila suboccidentalis, assembly GCA_037043435.1. Lineage (NCBI taxonomy): Eukaryota > Metazoa > Arthropoda > Insecta > Diptera > Drosophilidae > Drosophila > Drosophila suboccidentalis. The sequence goes on along the minus strand of JBAMBK010001752.1, from coordinate 16,823 downwards.
AAGCCACCGTTGGGCGACAAGTCATAAACTAACCTGAAGGTGTTTTAATTTATTACAAAATGTATATAATTATTGTCAAATTGGTAGTAAAGACTTTTACGGCCGGAAGCAATATGTGAATTGTTGCAGTTTTATAACCCGAAGCCTCAAACACTTGGTTGATTTTCGTAGTTTCAGTTTGCTAATATAAAAAGAAAATTGTTCTAAATGCAAAGAAAATTAAAATTTAAAGAATTTTTTAAGTCAAATGAAAGTTTAACAGCTTCAAAAATAATTGTCACAAAGTATTTTCTCTACACTTTTACACATTTTTATATTTATTTAATATTTATCGTGGCATTGTCGATGTAAGATTTAATTCTGTTTTCTGTTTTCTGTTTATGTTAATGACCTACCAAGTGTCTTGTCAGAGTGTGAAGTCCATATGTATGCTGATGATGTCCAAATGTATGTGAGTCGTCCTTTGTGTAATATTAATGAATGTATTGACATCACTAACCGAGAACTAATAAATATTGACGAGTGGGCAAAAAATAATGGTTTGGCTTTAAATCCTTTGAAATCTAAATGTTTAGTCATATATAAAAAACAAATTAACACGGACGGACTTGAGAAAGTAAAATTAAATAATGACTTAATAGAATATGTTAAAGCACATTAAAAACCTGGGATTCACCCTTAATAACACATTGACATGGAATGACCACATAACAAAAATAGTTGGCAGGACGTACGGACTACTCAGATTTCTATATATGACCCAAAAATTTGTCCCTGAGAGAATACGACTTCTAGTTGCTAAGAGTTATCTGATACCAACCCTCTTTTATGGAGTGGAACTATTTGCAAACTGTGATACTAGGTGTAAGCAAAAACTGAACGTGGTCTTTAATAATATTGCAAGATATGTTTTTAACATAAGAAGGAGAGAACATATAACAAGCTACTCGAACAAAATATTTGAACTTAGCCTAGAAAACTGGACAAACTTGAGAGCACTAATATTACTACATAAAATAATCAACAATAAGGAACCAAAGTATCTTTTTGACAAAATTCAATTTACAAACTCCAGACGAATAAATAATGTTGTTTGCTTAAGGCATAAGTTAGCCAGTTCTGAAAGGCACTTTTTTATTCATGCTGTTCGCCTATGGAACCAATTACCGCATTATTTAAAAACAATTACAAGCGCATCGCAGTTTAGGGAAAAACTCACTACACACCTTAGAAACTAAACTAAATAATAATAATACAAAAATTAAAAAAAAAAAAAAAAAAAAGAATAAAAATAAAAATAAAAAAATTAACAATGTCCTCATGTATACCAAATAATATAATTATAAATAACAGTAATAATAATAATATCAGTAATAGTAATAATAAGAATTATAAGAACTGACTTATCATTTAAATTGTTCAACCTAAGTTATTTTCTTTAGACTTTAAACCTGAATGTATTCTTAAACTTAAGTATGACTAGCGCCTTAACTTATAAGACTTGTCTTGTAGCGCTAGGAATCAAATCAAATAAATAAATAAATAAATAAATAATTGAAATTTCGTATATTCTATTCATTTTAAATTCTAATCCTAGCTCAATTTTTTTAAATATACTTGTATTTGAATTTTTAATTCGAAGCAGCATTGAATTAAAAATATGTAAATAGTAAAACTGACTATATCACAAAATAGCTCATACTTTCCTTTATACTGATTTGTAGCAGTCGTCAATCTTGCAAGGGAGAAATAACAGTTTGAAACATTTTTTGATATTTTCTACTTGCAACTGAAATGTCCTGCCGCAAACATTAATCCTTCTCACGCCCCAGAATAATTCTGTAGCACACCTCTTCAATTCAATTTCTGGTCTGACAAGCGTCGTTCTTCGTTCAACAATCGAATTGATCGGCAAATCTGCGACTTGACAATGACGACTACAAATCGGAAAACACGCCGCCAAACGCGTGGACACGTGACCAGCCGACAACGACAACAACATCAATTGAAGAAGCTGAGCCTGCACAGAATTGGGAAGGAGAAACGTCACTTCCGGCGGCTTAACACATTTTAACACGGCCACTGTGGACCACTTGGAGGAACACGGACACCCCCATTGGCCATGAGACTTCTGCTGGGCTACTTTCTAATTTATGTGCTGTCAATTCTTTTGTCATCTAGGAAGCGTGGGCGTTGGGGCGGGGGGCGTGGTGTCGTCCTCAACGGCGCCTGCTGGACGGCCGAACTTAATGAGTCTTAAGAAAAATTATTCGCAATTAATAATTATGTTCATATTGTTTTCGGACTATCAGCTAAGCAACTCTGTAGCCACAGTCAATTACAGGTCAGTGGGGGTTGAACTTGGATGGGAGAATGGGGAGGGGGATGATGGCTGGCAACTTGTTATTGCAGTTTATTTGATGTTTGTCATTTAATCATTTTGAAGTAGACTTATTTGTTGTCATTTGAAGAGTGTCAAGAATGGGCATTGATTGAGGAAATGAGAGAATGCGAGTGGGAAAGTCGCGTAGTAATCGGGCTCAAAAAGATAAGCAAGCGAATGTGTACACAGAAAAAAAAAATCTTTCTAAAATTCAAGTTAAATGTGGAATAGATATATTTAAACAGAATATTATTGTTAAATTAGCAACCACTTAAAATAGTCAAAAACGACTTAAGCATTTAATTTTACAGAAAAAGTTCTTATCGCGTCCCGATAATCAATAAATTTGTAGAGAAGGAATTTGAAAATCATACCAGAATTAAAAGTTTCTTATAACAAATTCTTAGATTACAGAACTTTTGACACCGTTTGGATTGATTTTGCCCAGATCTTTTCCTGTGTAATAACAATTGCCGCAGCTGCACTTTAAGACCTTGCCACCTAATGGCTTGCAACAATGTTGACCCTAGGCTCCCACTTCAATTCCAGCTCCGTGATAATGTTAAATCAACATTATTTGGGCATCCATGCATGCGTAATGCGTCTCGAAATTGCTGGCAAAGGGCGGCGTCAGGTTGTGGGGAGGAGGAGGCAAAGACAATTTGCGCCTCAGCCAAAAGTTTGCATTTAAATTAAACGAGCCCAGCAATAACAACAACAACAACAACAACAGCAGCAACAACAGCAGCTGCACTTCGAGTCGCGAGGCATGTGTGATAAAAGTTTAGCACTAGCAACTACCTAAAATGTCCAGAACCTGGCGCTGACCTGTTCCTGTTCCTGATCCTTTTCCTGTTCGTGTTCCTGGCCTCAACATTGTCTCGTTTTATGCGTTTTCCATAAAGACACGACCAACAATATCAACAATGCTCCGGCACTTGACTTGGGCTGTCATTCAAAGTGACAGCCTTACCCCCTGACTCTTGCCCCTTGCCCCCTGCCCCCTGGCCCATGGCATTGTCATCTAATGTGGCCACAAAATGTGCAACGCTGAGGTCCGAGGTTCAATCGTCACTCCCAGAGTCTATTTTCACAATTTCCCTGTTTATTCAGGCACGTTAACGTTACGCACGAAGCCCCGTCCGCACTGAAAGTACATAATTGTGGATTGTATCTTGTATCTTGTAGTTTGCTTAGCGTCAAGTGCAAGGTAAATACGAGATATTTTAAGCAAATTCGCCAAGTGTTTGCCCAAGGGTGTTGGCCAGGGGTTGGCATTGCGTTTACCATTCAAATCGGTCGGGTTGGTGGAGGGGGGGGAATTTGTCTCAGTGCAATGGCATTTATTGTAATTTGCATTTTAACGCTCAAATGCCTTTTTTGTGCATTCGAAGTAAATTAATCATGAGCTTGACATTCACAGTGTGACCAGAGCCTATATTAAAGTTGACATTTTAAATAATAGAATATATTTTCAAGAGTTCTTCGATTCAACTACGTATTTCTCGATTACAAAAAATAGCTCAAGGCATCCAATAGGTAAATTACTTAGTTACGCTCTGTAAAACTGCACATCACTTAACTTCATTATGTCACAAAGAACATTAAATACATGATTTCATCATAAGCTCATATGCACTTTACTGATAAGTATTAATTATAATTGATTTTTTTTCTATATAAATCTACAGAAAGTGACAAATTACTATCATGATGTGTTCTTAAATTTTTGAAATTTTTAGTTCTTGACTAGTTTTTTAGATGAAAGGCTTTTATTTACAACTTTTAGAGCGTTCGTCTTAAATTTGCATCGTGTTACAACTGTTCAGTTATGTGATAGTTTTCTTTTCTTTTGTTTTCCCAAGTTTTTAAAACATATCCATTTTGAACATCCCCATTTAATTGGGCAAATTCCGAAATTGGAACTTATCGGGGTATAAAATAAAATGTTTTTAGTTGAAAATACTTAAACTATCTCAATTATAATAGTAGTAGAAAATCAATAATATTCCACAGAATACTTTACCATTATTATAATGCCTGGTCACACTTTCAATTGCAAATCTGTTCAAATAATTGTGTTTGCAAGTGCGTATGAGTGTGCATTTACGTGTTTGTGTTATTTGTTGTATTTGACAACGTGTGAGGACTGCAAATGTTGCATTGTTTGCATAACAAAAGAAATCTGTTTTGCACGTGAAGTTCAATTTAAAGTTGAGTGAAATTGCCATGTTTGGGGGCAAAGAGATTGTTAATTAAATTTATTGAGCCTGACTTTGCCTCAATTTGTACGCAAATTAACCAAAGAGTTTTTTTTATAAAATATATAAAAATAATTAATATATCAATATACAAAGTGTACATTGAGTGCAATTTCAATCAAATTGAAATTGAACAGAGATTCCCCGCTGTGCCCTGCCAGACGCCACAAACGGCTACAAATTGACATGTTCCGAGGCGCCATTTCATATGTACGACAGAGATCCTATATAAAATCGAATGTAAAAAGAAAATGCTCAAACGAAAATCAGTTAAAACGTGGACCGCATACGGGGCGAGAGAGTGAAAGAGAGGGCGACAGACTGCCTTTTCAATGAACTCTCGGAGCTGTCGATGTTGTTGTTGTTGTTGTTATTGTTTCGGTTGTTGTCGCATGCAACAAATTGTTTCAATTAACTAAATTAAATTTACACTCCTGCAGCTTCACGCACAACAACAGCAACAACAGCAACAATGAGAACGCATTGGACATATTGAATGCATTTTGCTGAACGTGACATGACACTGACAGATAGAAAAAGAACAGAAAAAGCCGAACATTGGAAAACTCCCCTTTCATACCATTCCATTCCACTCCGTCCATCTTTTCCAAAATGAAATCCGAGATACTCTGGAGGCGAATGAAAATGGCAAACATGTTGCATGCGGAAAATGCCACGTAGCATACAGAAATACAAAATACAGAATACGAGTACAACACGGCCATGACATGGAAATTTATAAAAATTAACTGGCAAAGTAGGCGTTGTCAGAGAATTGGTGGGAGTGGCAAAATTGAGTGGATTGGGGCGAAGTCCAGCAAACAGGGAAGTAACACTGAGAAAAATTTAGTAACAGAAATACAATTTGATAATTAGTAAAAATATTTTCAAATAAATTTTGTAATTTTAAATGAAAGATTGTATTAACTGTAAGAAAATAGCAATAAATAATTCAAATTTCCCTGCTGCATGTCAATTAAAAGGAATAATCTATAGAAGCAAATCAATATTACATATACAAATATACCATTTTATTATTGTTAATCACAGTCGCTAGTAATAAGAATAATTATTTTGTCAATTAATTTAATTTTAAGTTAAGAGATTTTCCGTAAAATTCATTCATTGTGACTAGTGCTTTTATCTTAAGTAATTCTATGTACTTTAGCGCTAGGAAAAAAAAACGAATAAATACAAATACAAATACAAATATTCGTATGAAATTAAACATAATTTTTAGAATAAGAGTTTTTTTAATTACAAGTAGTTTCTATTAATTAAGAGATAAACTTCTTTAAAAGAACGAGAATTTGCGTTAGATTTCTATTTTTCACATAATTTTCTTATTCTCCCTTTCCCTCTAAGTTATTTATTATTCTGAAATTGATAATTTCAATATTGACAATTCCAATTTTATATCTTTTAGTTCATAATGCAACTTATTTTGTTGGTTTGCTTTATTACTGTGCATAAACTACTGAGACTTTGACTATTTGACTATTGACACTAAGCTTAACATCGTTTGTTAATTTCTTTACTTATTTTCTCTCAGTGTATTTGGACATTGTAGCGACACGGCAACATTGTTCGTCAATATCAATTATGCGTTCAAATGAATATTGAAGTGTAGCCGCATGCCAGCCCATTTCAACTGGCTCACACACACTCACTTATACACATATCGATGGACAGTAACAACAACTACAACAACAGCAGTAACAAGAACAACGTGAAGAGCCTTTCAGCCGACAACAACACCACAAAGCCACCGCTACCAGCCAACAACCGACCGACCAACCACCCACAATAGACAGGACGATGGCACGGGACAGCTCATCAGATGCAGCAACAACAGCAGTGGCGAAAAATTGGCAATTGTACGAAAGTGTTAACACGGCGCCGCATCCTGCATATCCTGCATGTCCTGCAGACTGACCACAGAACAGGGCACAAGCCGCCGGGCAGCCGCTCGTTCGACTGCCGCCTTGGACACATCCATCAATGCCAACAGATTTAATCGCCATTTAAATTGTACGAGGTCGGGAGAGGTTCACACACAGAGAGTGGGAGGGAGACAGGGAATGTGTGTGTGTGTGAGTGCTGCATTTACTTAAGCGTGTTATCAGCGTAAAATAAATCTCTATGGAGAATGGTCGGTCGGTCAGACGACAGCCGTCGGTCGGACTATGTTGGCCTATCTGTTTAGTGTTTTCCAATCAGAGCCCCAGGGCCAACAGATTGGTCACGTGTCGCCTGCCGGCCAATGGTCAATGGTCGAATGGTCAGTCCAGTCAGTCCGACAGTCACAGAGTGAGTGAGTGTGACGTGCGTCACATAATTGCAATAAATTAGAAATTGTCAGTGAGTGCAACAATGTTGCTCCCTCCCCCTACTTTTGACAGTTGCCCTTAATTCATTGTATGTACAATATATGTACACGATACTTGTATTAGGGTTAGTTAAATCTGTGAGTTGCAACAAAACAATTTCATGTTTGTGCTCTATAAATTTACACATTTGCGCTCGGCCAAACTTGGTTCAATTTACCAGGTAAACATGTTTTCAGACAGCTCCAAATATTTATTCTGGGGCCTGATGATCGAGCTGCGAGTAAAGTTTAATGTTGCATGGCCGCAAGGAGAGAAATGTTGCCAGGAAGCGCACACAATTAAGACGCAACAAGAGATGGCAAAAAGAAGAACAAAATTAATACAATATACAATACAAAGGACGGCAAAGGAAGTTATAAAAATCAAATTTTACGATTTTCCTGCAAAAGCACGCGGCTGGAAATTATTCGTATTCCAAGACAATGCGTTCGAATTTCAAGTTGTATATTCTTCTCCAGCCACGCCTCCTCCGCCTTCACAGGAATGTACAAGCAAATGGGGCGCGGCAATAACAGTAAAAACCAATTGCCAATCATTAGTTTTTATATAACACAAGACATTTTTCGTTGGCTTTCGATGGCTTTTCTTTCTGCGTTGCATTTGACGGAATCTCAATAATCAAGTCGAACGAGGACGACGAAATTTACTTGTCCAAGGGCTACCGTAAGGATACGCCAAGTCAATCACAGACTGGTCAAAACGGAAATGTGTCGCAGTCGCCAAAGAAAATGTGGGTGGACACGGCCAAAATTAGAAATCGAAAAGTTATGTTGCCCTAGGAACTGTCTAATAAAATTGGGGACGTTCCTAATTGTCGGCCAATTGCGCAGTTTGCTTTAAGTGGTGAATGGTTCAATTCGTATTTCAGTACCGAAATCTGTTATTCAAATTGAAAAAGATTAAACTTATATCTATTATTATACTAATTTCAAATTTAAAAGATTAATTTAATTAAATATTAATAATAAGTTAATGTTAAATAATTTTTGTCATATTAAAATAAATGCTGAAAAGATAAAAAAGATATATAAATATTTTAAAAATTAAAAGTCAGGGGATATCTAAAAATACATTATGTGATCCAAAGTATAAATCCAATTTTAATACATTGATATATTGGAATGCATATTAATTGTAAGTTATACTCTAAATTACCCAGAGTATATTTTACATCAAAAAAGTGTTACTGACTTTAGCCTGAATTTTTGCTAAGATAAAGAAGCTTAAATCAAAGCTTCATTTCCAATCTCTAATTAATATAGCAGCTTTTTGATAACTCGGCGATTATTCATGATACAATGTAGATGGTAATATGTATATTTCTTTAAACAAAAACTGTTAATTTGATATTTTAAAAATTGAGATAATAGACAGGCTTGTACATACCAATAAATTTCTTTAACCTGATCAAGAACATATATTTAGTAGGTATATTCCTTATAAAGTAATGACACGCCAGTTAGTCTAACACTTGCGATTGTAGCATTCTCCCTTCTCTTAAGATAAATACTCGTACTTGATTATTTGTACGCTTATCAAAACATTAACGAATATCAATCAAAATCGGAGACATGGAAAGAGATTTGCGGAACCGTAACTTGGGCGAGTATTGCGAGTATTTTTCGACACGGAATTGATGCATGCACCCTTTGGCTGACACGGACTCCAGATTCGGCTGGTGTCACATGTCAATTTGTGGAAAACCAGAAAGATTGGGGTGTAGATTGCAAAAGAAACAGAAAAAAAAAAAGAAAAGAAAAGAAAGAGAATGACAGCTTTCTTGTGGAACGCCCAATGTGTTAAGTCTATCCATTAATATTAATAGTCTTTCCCGTTGGCAGCAGTGCGTGTTGTACGTGACTTTTTCGTAACCCTTTCCAGAGACGCGTCTTTGGCAAGGTTCTTGGCCGGGTTATTGCGACGGTAACGTTATCGTTTGATTTGTAGACGTTTTATTGCTTTATTGATGCGTTTTTATCAAAAGCGCAGCGTTTTGTTTGATGGATTGCTTAACTCTTTTCTTCTGGGTCTGCCCAGCCTTACCTGAGGCGTCGCGTCGTTCTTTCCCCGGGGGAAACCCGTCAGCAATTTTATGCTGGTAGACCAAACCACACGCAATTTGCCTTGGGAAAGTTTCCTTTTGTCAAAATTCCTATTTTGATTGGCACTTATGAGGAAGGGTGAGAAAACCCAATAAACGATGGGATTGTTATGGGAAAGTTGAGTTGGCGAAGGAGGAGGTTCCACTCCTTCTACAAAAACACGCATAGGTTTCATATTTGAGTTATAATACAAAAAAACCAAAGTGGGTCTCGTTAATCTATGGAATTACAAGACAAGCGAGGAAAACTTTTGAACTACAGTAAAATTTTACGAGTGTTTCTTTTTTAAAAAAAAAGAACAGATTCGTGAGTGTATATTTACAAATTATGCATAGCCCAAAAGCCACTAATAAATTAGTAATGCTCACCTCCCGAAAACTTTGCGCAAAATATTAAATTTTACGAGCTTAATTTGTGTGCGTGCTAAGCTTAAGGGGGGGAGGGAGTGTTGGAGAGAAGAAATTTCCCCCACGTTGTCCTGGACAACGGCAACAAACAATGTCAATTACAGCGATTGAAAAGTGGCCAGAAAACTTGTAGTAGTATAAACCAATTTTATTGGGCGCCCCAAAAAGCCGTCGACGCCATCGAACTAATCTCCTTAACAAGGCGAGTATTAGAGAGGTCTGTGTCTATGCTCTGAACAGGAAGACAGAGTGGTAGAGAGGGGCAGGGATTCGGGTCTATTCATATTTCAAAAGCCAACTTAGCGCGACTCGAAAATGGCGTCATTAAAGTTTACGAGGCTTGAGCTTGTGCGCCGTAAAGTATGCAAAGCTATTTTGTAATAAAGGGTATTTCGCCGACAACATTTCGACATGAATTCTGAAATGCCCGCCACTTGGTGTTGTGGCCATTGTTTTGGCCAACGGAGCCAAAGATACGAAAAGACACGCAGACAGGCACAAGTGCAAACTGCAGATGCCTTGGCTAGCCATAGATCTTATAAATAAGTATATATATATAGTATAGTAAGTATGCATGTGTGTGTGGTGCATGTTGGCGTAAAATCAACAAAAGTCATCAAAAGATACGCGCCTGCTTCGCTCGTATTCCTCACTTGAAAACTTTGCATATTAAATGTCATTTGGTAAAGTGGAATTAAGGAAGCCGAGCTTCAGGAAATGCTGTCATGGTTGTGGGAGCTGTCGCAGCAAATTATGCTGAAATGCGTCTGTCAGGATGCGGATGTGGATGCGGATACGTGTAGGTTGCACATTTGCACATCGTCTGCGATTTACAGTAGAGAGAGAGAGAGAGAGACAGGGGTTTGAGTATGCATTGAGCCATAAATGAAAACTAAACAAGATTTTGGCAAAGAGCGTACAGCTTGCTGCAAATTTTATGAGCTAATTTTAATGAAGTTGTTGGAAGCGCAGCCAAAAAGTTGATGAATGTCGACACGAAACAGACAAGTTTATAAATTATGCCAAAGCAGCTAAGACTATGCCAACAAGGAGTTGCCATTAAAAGACAGACAGACAGATAGACTGTCAGTCAGACAGCCGTAATGTAATATGTTTACAGAATTCCCAAATTTGATCATTTGTACATTTGGCTGAAAATCATCAAGAGTGGAATTCAATAGTAAATGAATTGGCCTTTGTCACGGCTATTAGGATGATATTGACCACACACCGTTTTCTGAACTTCCACCAATTAGATTCATCATTAGCGGCCACTTTGCAGTATCGAAAATGTTCTAAATTTCATGCTCCATTAAACGATCATTCAAGTACAATTTCAATAACAACAATAAGAGCAACTACAACAAAAGCAGATCCCAAATCTAATTAAATTAAAATCAAAATGCGCCATTGATCTACCCAAGTAGCGAGATGAGCTGCCTACGCAGCCACCAAAAAACCGAAAACAAAACCAAATCAAATCTATATTCGAATCCAAATTCAAATTTAAATGATGGGGAGCTCCCTGCTCAGTGGTTTCCTATGGGAATTGGACTTGGAATTGGAATCGGCTGCTTATAAGCGTGACGATTCCCATTTGAGGTCGAGCCGTGGAGAGTGTCAAATCAACATCATTATTCATTATCAAATAAATTGTTGGGTTTTGTGGTAAACCGATGCCGAATCACAGTTGGAACACAGCCGAAAAATATTTGGTATATTCTTTTAATTGAACTCTCCATAAGTGGATGTTTCTTTGTGCGGACTGACTGAAGGGGGTTAATATGTTTTAACAAAGCAATCAATATCGAAGGGATAATTAAATAAAACTAATGATGCCAATGACAGCCTGCAAGCGTCTAATGATCACCCTGTTTTATACCTATACATATGTACACAATGTATGTATGTGTTTAATCACTAATGCAAAAGCCGAGCAAAAGTGTACATTAAGAACTAAGAAATATGTTCTATAGTGTGTTCGAGTTCGAGATCTCTTCATTCCACATTCTTGCCATTTACACTACTCACTCTCCAGTGTCTTTTGAGCTTGCTCCAGACAGATTTTTATGTAGCGTAACTAAACGTTAATTTATGGGCCAATGCTCGACTTTCTCTTTCTCTCGCATTTAGGCCTTTTGCGTGAGTCCGCCCAGATCAGGAATTAAAAAGAAATTAACACGCATCCAAACATTTTTGACTTTCTTGGTGGGTGCGTGTATGTGTATGTGTTTGTGTGTGTGTGTGTGTGTGTGTGTAGCCAAGTGAATTTAATACCCAGTTCCAGCCTTTTTATCTAATTGAGTTTATTCTGTTGTTTGGAACGCCTCGGATGGTTTGTCTTAATTTTAATGTGCTCGTAAAACAAGCGCAAAAATTGAAAGCCATAAAACGCCAATGGGCCAACATTGAAAATTAAAATAAACACATAAAGATGCGTTGCAGACGATAACAAGTCTAGGCTTGCAAATTACACATATGCACACTCCCTCCTACTCTAACTTTTACTTCCCTTCTCCCACTCTATCTCTCTTTATCCCTCTCTCTGTCTCTCCTTCCTATCACCAACGTGTACCGCGCGACAATAAATCAAACGAAGCGTAAAGCGCGTTTTATATTTTGGACCATAATTTACATAATGTTTGAAATATTTATGCACAACACTTGTAAATGAAATTGTTGCACTGGGCGAAGAACGACTTCGAGATACTCTTACACTGTCCTGAGCATTGACATCACGCAGGTCAAAGTAGTGCTTGTATTTCCAATGCTTTCGGTTTTCTAAAAATCGAATCAAAATTATTTCTTTGCTCTTTTAAAAGAAGCCAGCTTTCTTTGGACAGCCAGCTTTCTTAGTGCGTCTGACTTCTCTGGTTGCCTCCTTTGCCGTCCCTTCTTCTGATGAATAAGATCTCCAAGTCTTCAGCCATAACTTCTTAATTTTTCCTTTGGTCTAGCACTATTCACAACAATATTGGTTGCTGTGTGATTCCTTGTTTTCTCTAATCAACTTACCTTAGCATGCCTCTTTACAGTACTTTGATTTTCCTGTCAGCATAGTTCACCCTACTTTATCTGTCACCTTTTTCACTACCTTAGCAATTTTATTATTGAAATAGTTCACTTCAATTCAGAAACCCAAAGGTGAAACAGCTTTGAATTTTAATATCTATTAGCGATTTGTGTTTTTTTCTTTCATTCAGAAAGTGAACTACTAATTTAATATTCTGTTGAATAACAATATTGTAATTGTTGGTTATGCTTTATTGTTGTTCTCTGTTTTCGGGTTTCTTAAAATCTAATCAAAATTATTTCTTTGCTCTTTTTAAAGCGGCCAGTGTAATACGAGTATTTTCAAAAATAAAAAGTTAAATGGAGTACTGGTTTTACGAATCGCACGAAACCAAAAGATTTTTCTACACATGGACAATCGAAAATTATGGATTTCTAGAAAGACTTGGGCTGGATAGAGGCAAAAAGTCATCTCAGTTTCCAAACGTCGGAAGTGGTCTGGAATTGCAATTAAGTATTGAGTTAATAGGTGAAAGTTACAGCGGCGGTTACAAATGCATTAAATTTCATACCCTCTGTAATAAGGCAAACCAAAAAGGCTTAGTACAAATGTATTTGCAAGGACGATCGGCAGATTGCAAAGTTGGAGACTATTTCGCAATACCTTCTACCGGTTCATATCTGCTAATATCAATCAAAAATTTCTTAGATGAACAATGTTCTTTGACCTTCGACAAACTAATAATACACTGTGAAATCACTTTAATTGAAGACAGTGTTGCCAAAAGTGGACCACACGGCACTTTAATCAAAGTACCAAATTGTAAATTAGCTGAAGATCTCGGCGCTATACTGAACACAAAGGAATTGGCGGATGTGACAGTCATTACAGCCGACGATATTAAGATACCAGTTCATAAGAGCATATTGTCAGGTAAGGAGTAATTAACTGTACCCAACAAAAATTCAATAATACTTATGTTGTTCTATGTTTGCAGCACGCAGCAAAGTCTTTGCCGCAATGTTCCAGCATTCAATGAAGGAAAATACTGAAAACTGTGTTGTCATTAGCGATTTTAACGGCGATGTTGTCTCGGAAATGATTCGATTCATCTACACAGGAGAAGCACCTAACTTGAAAGAAATGAGTGTGGATCTCCTGGGGGCAGCTGAAAAGTATGAACTGGACAGGCTGAAGGCGATGTGTGCCAAGTTCATGAGCGACTCTCTATCCATGGAAACTGCTCATGAGGTGCTAAAGACAGCCGAGCTATACGACTTGAAGGATCTGAAGCTCAGGACAATTGAATTCATTAAATCTAATATTCAAGATGGAGCTGAGAGTTCAAGCTACAACAATATATTGAAAGTAATCATTGAGCAAAAGCTTGATGAATTAAAACTGGATAAGCTATCGATCCAACAAATAAAAAAGCTCATGTGCTGTGTGCAAATATAATAATTGAAATTAAAATTTATTAATAAATATAGAAAATATAATTTAACTTAAAAATATAGAAAGATCGTTAATTTATCCAAATATTCATTTAAAAGTTTGTCGATTTAAAATTTTAATCGACACCTAAATACTTAACAATTTCCTAACTACAAGATGAACATATTTAAATGTTTTTCAATAGTTTACCTAAATAAGCCATCGCATTATTGTCTGTGCGTGTATGAATTTCAATTTGACATTTATAAAACAAACAAAAACTTCTCCAGCATCAACAGAAATATATAATTAGAGAAATTTTTAAATATCAACAGAAACACTTACTTGCAGTAAATGAAAAATTAAAAGCCTGTGCATTTGTGTGTGTGTATGTGTACGTGGGAGCTAATAAAAAATAAAATAAAAAATCAAACAAGAAATTGTTGCACTGGGTAAAGAACGACTTCGAAATACCCTTACACTGTCCTGAGCATTGATATCACGCAAGACAAAATAGTGCTTGTAATTCCAATGTAATTTAAAATGAACAGACGAGTAGACTAATTTTTAATGTCAAAATTCTAGCAACACTATTTTTCAATCGAGCTAATTCTGAGCTTTCTAACGTTCATTATTAAAAGATCTTTCGGACAGTGTGTGTGTAATACGAGTATTTAAAAAAAAAAAATGAGTTCAATGGAATATTGGGCTCATACATCGCACAACACTAAAAAGATATTCTACACATGGACAATCGAGGATTTTGGATATCTACGTAGTCTTGATTTGGATACAGAGTTAAAGTCATCTCAGTTTCCAAATGACGGAAGTGGTCTGCAATTTTATTTAAGTATAGCGTCTGATTGTGACGAGTACACGAGGAATAAAAAGAGTATTTCATTTCATACCCTGGGTAACAAGTCAAACCTCAAGGGCGGAGTACAATTCTATTTGGAAAGACGATCGAAAGATAACAAAATGGGCGAACCTTTTGCAATACCTTCTGCTGGTTCCAATACGTTGAGACCAATAGAGAGAGAGAGAGACAGATACGATGGACGTCCTTTGTCCTATGACAAACTAATAATACACTGTGAAATCACTTTAATTGGAGACCGTGTTGACAAAAGTGGACAGTCCGGCACTTTAATCAAAGTACCCAATTGTAAATTAGCTGAAGATCTCGGCGCTATACTGAACACAAAGGAATTGGCGGATGTGAAAATCATCACAGCCGACGGTCAAATGATTCCAGTTCATAAGATCATTTTGTCAGGTAAGACTTAATTAACTTTACCAAAAAAAAGAATTCGAATATATTAATGTTGTCTTATACTTGCAGCACGCAGCAAAGTCTTTGCCGCAATGTTCCAGCATTCAATGATGGAAAATACTGAAAATTGTGTTGTCATTAGCGATTTTAACGGCGATGTTGTCTCGGAAATGATTCGATTCATCTACACAGGAGAAGCACCTAACTTGAAAGAAATGAGTGTGGATCTCCTGGGGGCAGCTGAAAAGTATGAACTGGACAGGCTGAAGGCGATGTGTGCCAAGTTCATGAGCGACTCTCTATCCATGGAAACTGCTCATGAGGTGCTAAAGACAGCCGAGCTATACGACTTGAAGGATCTGAAGCTCAGGACAATTGAATTCATTAACACTAATATTCAAGATGAAGCTGAGAACTCATGATACAACAATATATTGAAAGTATTCATATATATAATAGTTGAAATTATAATATTTTTTAAATATTTATAGAAAGATAGTTTACTGAAGCATTAGCAAACAAATATTCGAAAGATTGTCGATGTGAAATTTAAATCGACACTTTAATACTTAACAATTTCTTAACTATACAATGAATAAATTTAAACGTTAATAAAACAAACAAAAACTACTCGAGCGTCAACAGAAATATATCATTAGGGAAATTATGAAATATCAACAGAAACACTTAGCAGTAAATGACAAATAATATGCCTATAGCATGTGCTGCGTGTGTGTGTGTGAGATGACAAAAGGACATGAATAACTTGAGCTAACAAAAAAAAAAAAAGAAGAAAAACAAACATGTAAGCATATGAGCAGGCCATAAATTAGCCCGCATGGAGGCATCAGGTGGGTACGCAATGATTGCCCCACACAGATGGATGACCCTGCCCCGCACCGCCCCGCCCGTCGCTTGTGAATAGTTTCCGCATGTGGAGGTGGAAAATGCGTATGGAGAAGGAAACGTAGTTCAGGAGTTTGCTGTCAAGTCATAAAATAAAGTGCTGTGTCTACAAATGATTTGACTTATTCGTGCAGAACAAATCGTACGTCATTTGTTGGACTACTAAAAAGTTAAAATACTCCCACCCACCCACACACACACACACACACTAGTATCTCTGAACAATTGCGCAATTAATGTGACTGGAATACTGTGTGTCGAGGATTCATGTGCGTGACAGGCCGAGGAGAGGAGGAGAGACAAGCGACGCATTGTCGCCACCGTCACTGATAGAGTCATAAATGTTGCCTTCAATTTCCAATTTTCCTACTTGCCGTGCTATTTTACGGCTTTACACATGTGCCATGTTTTATGAAGCAAACAGACAGCGCGCCTAAGTCTCTGCTGTCATCATATTCCATATTCCATACCATAACCATGTCGGGATGTATCCAGAGTCGTCAACGCATTGCCAAATGGAACCATAAATTTATAATTAATTTGCATTTGGGCATATTTCACCATGCCAAATTGGCATCATGGCTCAAAATGGAAATTGAAATTAATTTACGACCGCTAAGTAATGGCCATAATAAGGATCCATCTTTGTCTATA
>JBAMBK010001750.1:0-19337 GCA_037043435.1 Drosophila suboccidentalis | reverse complement strand
TTGACAGACGACTGACACCACACATCACTCAGACAGTCAAAACCTGCAAATTAAAATTAAAAAAAATGGACTGGATGCTGAGAAGTTCTAGCAAATTGTCGCTTCGTAGCAAAAGAACAATTTACAATGCTATAGTAGCTCCAGTTTTCACATACGCAATTCCGCTCTGGGGAACTGCTGCGAGGTCACATATTAAAAAAATACAAACTATGCAAAACAAGGCCCTGAGAAGATGGACTGGAGCTGAATGGTTTGTCAGAAACGAAGTCCTGCATAAGGACCTCAGCATCCCAAC
Source organism: Drosophila suboccidentalis (assembly GCA_037043435.1). Lineage (NCBI taxonomy): Eukaryota > Metazoa > Arthropoda > Insecta > Diptera > Drosophilidae > Drosophila > Drosophila suboccidentalis. Next base: position 19,042 of record JBAMBK010001750.1, on the reverse strand, counting down.
CATTGCTGAACTAATTGGTTGACACAGCTCAAGGTATGCGGATAGACTTTCTGCACACCCAAACCAACTTGCAGCAAGCTTAGCCACAGCCACAAACACGAAACGACTTACACCTTTGAAAATCATATTGTAAATAGTCACAGATTTAAAGGCAGTTCGCAAATCATTGTTAAGGTTAATAAGCTATAAATGCGCTATAGAGTCTTAAGACAATAAGCTGCAATAAAATACAATTTATAAGAAAAAAAAAAAAAAAAATTTAAAACAAATTATTTAACAATATTTTGAAAATAATTGTTAATTAATATATTTCTTAGCCTCGCATCATTGCTAGTGTGCGAACGTGAGTTACCTTCTTCTTCGACATCAAACTCCATAGATAAAGGTGGAAATTGAAATTGTATTGGCGGAAGTGAATCCTTTTTTTTAATTGCTATGCTATGAAGCACAGCGCATGCAATGATTACAGCCTTTGCGGTGTCCAATTTAATTCGCATGCCTAGCGGCAGCGCTGGAATTCGCGTTTTCCACACTCCAAAACATCGCTCAACAACATTCCATGTTCGAATCTGCGACTCATTAAAAAGTTTTTCTGCCTTAGTTATTGGATTCAGCAGCGGAGTCATCATATATTTTGACAATTTGTAACCACTGCACAGTGGTTGCGCCCGTAGGCCATAATTCAAAAAATCGAAAGTATCAAAAATTTGCGAAAGGTAAACAAATTGTCTCAAAAATGTCCAAGCTTCTTAACGGCAAACCGGATTTTTCTTGAAATCTAACGGGACTTTCTAAAAATAGAACGCAAAGCGTGAACACGTGTTCAATTTTGCAGCGCAGCGGCGCTACGTTAGCTTTTCGTCAAAACAAAATTGCATTTCAAAGTGGTCAAACGTCTTGCAAGAGAGGTGCCGAATTGGATTATTTAAAATGATATTTAAAGTTTCAGGTATTTACTTTAATACATTCTTCTTTTGAAATTAATCTGATTGATTAATTATTTGTTGTGTATGTTTGATTAATTATCCTTTTTTTATGTATTATGTGAACGTAATTTTCATGTTTATATAGACTTTTAGATATGTTGCCCCTCGATCCCCCCTTTATGAGTGTTATCAGTGTATTTGTCAATGTTTTAAGGTAATAAAAACGTTAAGTTTAGCTGCTGATATTTGTTGATTTGTATGTATTCATTAATAAACTCAAGCTGTCTTACTGGCGAAAAAGGCACTTTTTGAATGAAAATGAGGCAAAAGTGACTTTTTCGCCATTTTCAAAAAATTATAAAAAATACTAGCTTAAAAATATTTGAAAAATTTGTTTTGCAGTTACTATTTAATTTGTTTCAAGAAACTTTCTGCATCAAAAAAATTTTTTTAAAAAACAAGTCATACTAAGGTGCTATGTGAACTATAGGATACAGTTTTCCGATGCAGCCAATTTTTTTACTATATATTCAAAATATTTTTTTAGATTTTTGGGGAAACTCTCAGAACGATATCCCAACGGGAAGTATTTATGGCCGCGGCTCCATACAAGCCCAACCACTGTGCACTGTCAGCAAGTGGATAGCTTTTTCTGAATTGATCATTTTCAAACCGGAACTTTAAATGGCTGTTATTAAAAATATTACTGTCATGCGCTAAACCAGGCCATCTTGCTACAACATCTTGCAAATCTAAATTTGCATTGCATACAGGCTGTATTAGAGTGCACTGATTTGTATGGGCCCGAAAAAATGAAAAAAATGGAATCCCATTTTCGTAATCTATGGTCAATTCTAAGATGCTTTCGAGAAGAAACGATAGTCTAAAATGACCTCCTGGTCCGCGCTTTTTAAGTTGAAAAATTCATTTTTTTGAACATTTATATCTTGGGTGTTTATTGTCCGATCCTGACAAGCTTGGAGTCAAAAAAAATTCCACAGAACCGAAGGACGAAATGTCCTTTAAACATAATTTTCATCCTTGGGACGATGATTTCGAGATTCGATTATGTCGTGTCGATTATTTTCTGCAACGCGTTGTGAAACAGTAGTTAGTAGCTGCACATGTCGCTCAGTACCTTGAATATGAGATGGAATTTCAGGAACAGGCAATGGTGGCTCGTCAAACTCTATGTACTCCAACAAGTGGTCGTATGGAATGCTAGCAGTAAATGGGGGCTCGGATAAAATACTGTCATTGTCTAGGTTTACCATATCAGTGCAATCGGTACAATCAAAATTGATAGAATGCTTTTTAAAAGCTCTTAATTTTGTTGGGTCATACAGCTTATCACGATGGTGCATAATTTTTTCTATGGCTCTCTCACAGATAGATTTTCTGTGATCAAAATTCATGGTTAGTAAAATTTACGAGGTAAAAGTCTAGTGACGAAAACATGTATGCCCCAAAATTTCTGAAATCCAATTTTGTGACGAATAATATTAGGTTTTACATATAAATAATTTTAAAAAAAATTTTGGCACTCGGCACATTGCGCTAAAATGTCTCAATTCTTCATTCCAAATAAAACTCACTGTTTTCGGCAGTGCCAAATTCAAAAATTTTTTTTAAAATTATTTATATGTAAAACTTAATATTATTCGTCACAAAAATTGGATATCAGAAATTTTGGGGCATAAAAATGTTTTCGTCACTAGACTTTTACCTCGTAAAGAGGGTTTTTTTTAATTAAAACCTACATTGAATCACGTGGTCCCCTCGAGGTGACCACGTGATCCTGGATTCAGTGCCACGGTCCTCATGTCTATATGTGTCCATGCATTAGGCTGGCACATATTGTGAACCCTAACCTATATTGAGTCTTTTCATTAATTACATTCTTAGCATATTTCTGGGCGTATTTTTTAAAAGGTAAAGACTAACCCACACTGGCGATTATTTATATCTATGGGGTATTTTACCGAAAAAGTGTCATTTATTAATTTTTCATAAGTATGCAAATGTATGATTTTAAATTTTATGTTACATACCAATTTTATGTTACATACCAAAAATGTTAGCATAACAGTCCAATGTTAAGATACCATGTTTTTTTTTTTTTTTTTATTCATAAATTAAAATTAAAGAAAACAGCTTGTAAGCTAACAATATAAATACAGTTGAGAGCCTGCAAACTGGAATCTCTGGACCAATCCTGCAGGACTACCGGGCAGTAATGCTTCACAGGCATTGGCATGGCCTAGTATGCCACTTCTGGGGCTGAACCATTCCGATCCCGCTCCATCCTGCGTAACCTCGTTCCAACTATTTCGGCAAAACTGCATATTCCACTCCACTTTGCCTCACTCTCTAGCATATGACCAATTAAGGTGGACACCTCAATTCGCACCCCGAGGATAGCCTGTCGTCTCTCCGTTGCAAATATTGGGCATACTACTAAAACGTGCTCAGTAGTCTCTTCAGCGGCGCACTCCTGACATAGGGGAGATTCCTCGTGACCGAATCTGTGGAGATACGATCTGAAGCACCCCACTGAGGAATTGCGTTAGGAAGAAATTCTGAGTGCCCCCATCCGGTAGGATGCCTCGATGCCTTTTAAATAGGTTGGTGTACTGGCTTGCCCAGATTTGAGCACCGTAAAGGATGGTGCTCGTGACGACGCTGTGCAGCAGTTGGCGACGGCAGGTTTTTGGGCCGCCGTGGCTTAGCATCATTCTGCTGAGTGACCTGCTAACTTCTGCGGCTTTTACGCCTATTATTTGAAGATGTTCCCGGTAGCACAGCCGAGTGTCTAACATGACGCCCAGGTACCTGATGGCACGTCGCGATGTAATGGTCACGTTGCTTAGCCTTATCGTAGCAGTTTCAACCAGTTTCCGGCTCTGTCTTATGCTCAGCCAGCTTGAGGCCAACTGTCGACAGCCACCGCTGGATAGAGTTTATGGCTGTAGCAGCAAGCTCTTCGGCAATAGCCACATCCTTGGCAACCACAGTTAGTGCCACACCATCCGCAAAGCCAGTTATGTCAACTCCCGGGGCCAGAGCTAGACGTAGAACTCCATCATAGACTATGTTCCACAGGGTTGGGCCTATTACAGATCCCTGTGGAACTCCACACGTGATTTTGTATTTATCCGTACCTTCCTCAGTGTCGAACAGCAGCCACCTGTTGTCTAAATAGCTCCTGATAATTGTCATAAGAGATTGTGGAATGTTAAAGTCTCGCAAAGCTTCCAGTATTCGCAGACACGATGCCGAGTTGAAGGCGTTTTTCACATCGAGAGTGACCACCAGGCCACTAAGCAAACAATACATAGAGGCGTCAAACAAGCATTTTTGTGGTATCATATTTTTTGTATAGCGTGCAACCCCAGAGCGTTCGGCAAAAGCCGAACGCTTTTTTCAGTAAGACCTTAGATCGCAAAGCGCAGCTGAAAGAGAGCGCACACGAAAAATGTTCAGTCTTGGATAGGCACCAGAACGATGAGCACGCTCTGTGTCGCTCTCTCGCTCATATTCGTTTCTGTGTGTGTTGCGCACGCTTCTTAGTGTGCGTGAAATGTTAACATGCGGGCTCGATCACCCGATGGAACATACCCTGTTCTAACTACAAACCATTTTTTTTTCATATTTTCTTTGCCTTTTTATTATTTAATAATTTTAAGCCACAAAAATATGATTTTTAATTATTAAATACTACAAATAATAATTAATAAACAATACAAAGCAAAGAGAATGAAAAAAAGTGTTTGCATTTATAACAGGGTATGTTGCTACGGGTGATCGAGAATGCCGTCGTTTGTGTGCGCTCTCTCTCAGCAGCGCTTTGCGCTCTGGGCAAAAATGCGTTCGGCTTTTGCCGAACGCTCTGGGGTTGCACGCTATACAAAAAATATGATACCACAAAAATGCTTGTTTGACGCCTCTATGTATTGTTTGCTTAGTGACCAGGCAGTATTGCTTCGTGCCTCCCTTCCAACGCTTCCCTTCAATTGCCTTTTCGGCGATGCTTGTCACCCGTGAGATGGCATCTATTGTAGAGCGTGCTTTCCGAAAACCGTATTGGTGGTCGGAAAGGCCGCCTGCACGAAATATGGCATCCTGCAGACGAGAGCATATTAGTTTCTCGAATGTTTTGCCAATATTGTCCAGCAAGCAGATTGGTCTATAAGCAGAGGGATCTTCCGGTGGCTTTCCAGGCTTCGGGATCAGTACCAGGCGTTGCTCCTTCCACGCTGCTGGGAAAACTCCTTCGCTGAGGCATTTTATAAATAGTGTCATAATCACGTTTGCCTGCAGACTTAATGCCAATTTTAGTACTTTGTTCGGAATGCCGTCTGGTCCAGGTGGCGTTTCATTTTTCGTACTCCGCGCTGCCTGGATAATTTCATCTTCAGTGACACTATCGATAAGCTCGTCGCTGTGGTTACTGTAGGAGATAACAGCATCACAGACCGGCTGGCTTGGAAATAATGTGCTGACAATGGTTGACAGTTGTGACCTACTCGTTGGCACTGAGTTTTTAAAGGACCTCGTTTTCTTCATGACCAATTTATATGCTTGAACCCAGGGATCGCGGTCTGCCTCCTCGCATAGCTTGATGAAACTTATCCTTTTTTGATCCTTTATGGCTTTTTTCAGAGTGCTTCGCTTTTCGGTGTAGAGTGTTCGCATATTGATATAGGCCTCCGTTCCTCGGGCTCTACTGTATGCGCGTCTTGCTTTGATGCATTCTGCTCGAGCCTTGGCAATGTGCTCAGTCCACCAATATACGGCTTCATAACGTCTGAATCCCTTGGTGCGCTGCATGCTCGCATCGCATGCCTGCTTGATTGACCGAACCGCCTGCTGTGCTGTGTAAGATACCATGTATATTGTTGTTTTTGTACGTGTCTGTTTTATAATGTGTACATTTAGCAAGTGGTGTCAATTTCGAGTTTTTGATAGTAAAGTTGAACTTTGCAAAGAGTTTAACAAAATTGTTAGCAATTGTTAGTTATGTGTCCTTGTCCATGAGAGAGTCCAGTGTCACTATTTCTGTATTAAGAAAAGTTTATCTCGAGGTTCACATTTGACCACTTTTTTCGCAATTCAATTTTTTAGCACGTAACCTAACAATTTTTCAGTGCTGTTTTGATTGCTTTTTGTAGTATTCGGAGTATTCGATCTCTTCTTGTTGCATTAATTAATAACTCGTAAAATAAGAAAGATATTTTGATGCGGTTTTTTTTTTCTAGTATCACTGCGGACGGCAGTCCGCGCTAGTGACGAAAGCAGCACGAAGGGTGCGAAGGCGACTAGCATATATACACAGGAAGAATGGAAAATTTGCTATGTCAGTCCGATCAGGTCGAGTTATATACCGATCGAAAGGTATTATACATACCCTTAAAATTTGTTTTGCAAAATTGGGCGTATCAACACTCCCGCCCCCTCATTTTGTTTTTTTAATTTTTTGCTCACAGCTGTTTAAGAGAGCTTACAGCTTTCTATGTGCTGTTACGAAGCTTTTCCAGCCGTGGTCGGCGTCTCAGTCTGGCCAGGGTATGTTACAGAAAATTTGTAAACATCTGGGACGGCTGGAATGAGCGGCGTGAACGTCAGCGGGCTGGCGGACGCTTTCGCTCGGAGATCGGCTGGAACGACCATGTTGCGAGCCCAAGAGTGGCCCAGGAGGACGAGGAGGGACTCCCGAGACCCGTTGCGTCGTCCTCTTTGCACCTCCTGAGCCCCTCGGTTCGGATTCGGGACGCACGTTCGTTCTCTCTTCGCACAAATCGTTGTTGTTGTTGTCGTTGCTGTTGCTCATCACGTGATTTTCACTTCGTCTTCTCGCACTCGATTTCTAACTTTCTTCCGCTTTTGATGTTCACTCCACGAGCTCGTCAGAAAAGTGACGCTCGCTGCCGTGACGGAAATTCCACCAATTTGCTCTAACATGCCTCTGTTAGATTTACATCGTTCACCCTCGGTACTAGGTGAACGATCACGCTCCAGTGCGTGGTTCCTTAGAACTAATAAATGAACGAAAAGACATGTGCGTCAAGAATGTGCGTCAAGATAGCAACGGTTCTTTAGCAACGAAAAACGGAACTTGGTTCATGAGTCGGAACCAGTTATGAACTTTCTCATTTTTAAGCGTCATTAGACCTTTAATCAATAAAGTAATGATGCAGAACTGTAGAAAATTGATTTATCTATAGTTTAAAGCAATGTTTTTTCACTTAAAGCTTTTCAAATGGGTGTAACAAGTGAATAAAGAAAGTGAAAAGGTGAACATTTTCACCATTTCTTAAATAGGTAAGCACAGGAGGAATGGCTTCGAAAACCGCTTATGCACGATGAAAGCCTACAATTTCACCTTTCTAATGGTACAATAAAATAAGACAAAAAATCGATACGTTTTTGAGATATTTGGAAATGAGCGAAGCAACCTCGGTGAAAGTCCCATACAAAATGACCGCCAAAATACATACCTTGTTCTCGATCTATAATATCTTATCTTAGGACGAATGGCGCAAAACGCGGCACATATCAAATTAAAGCTACAAGTTTGGGGAAGCTATTGCAGTAAAATTTAGAGAATGTTAATGTACAGTTTTTTAGAAAATTAATTAATTGTAAATCAACCCCCAAATAGTTCACGAGCAAGACCTATCGAACTGGTAGCTCCAACGTGAACTGAACTACAGAAACTGAACTGAACCAACGTGAATTGAACAACAGAAAGGGTGCCACCTTCCACAATTGAAATGGCTTGCACGGTATATGAGAGCATTGGCGTTAATTTTACGAGCATTTTTGTTCGAATCATCAAAATCGACAGTTTAATAGCTGAGAAATTAGCATTTTTTTTATCCACCACACCTAAAATAAACATGCACAAAACTGCGTGGCAGCATATGTACATAAAGAGAAAAGGTGGCCCTCCACAATTTCGTTGCTAACTAAAAATTGAAATGGCTTAAAATGCACGGTATATGAGAGCATTGGCGTTAATTTTACGAGCATTTTTTCGTTCGAATCATCAAAATCGACAGTTTAATAGCTGAGAAATTAGCATTTTTGTTTTTTTTTCACCTTAAGAAACATGCATGTGGGCTGCCAACCTGATATACAGAAGCGCAAAAATGCGTCGGAATATAACTAGCTGGCAGCCCTAAAACATAACTGTAATTCGGGGAAACAACGCCACAGGCAAGAAGATAAAAAAAAACAATGAACAACGAAATCAATCGTTTAATGGCTCGCCGGAGGAATTTAAATGATCAAATTCAACACCTTCAGGAGCCCGGTGGCCATGTTGTGAAAAATCAATTAAAACAAATAAAGGAACAACAACAAAAAACAAAAAAAATGCTAAAAAAAAATGCAACAAAAAATTGAGCAGCAGCAAGTTTATATTGAGGACCTGTGGAAGCGTCTGGAGCAGCACCCGGGTCTGCTACAACAGCAGCCCGCTCAGCTGCAACAGCACCTGGCTGTGCAACAACAGCTGCAACAACAGCACCCGGCTGTGCTCTATCAGCACCCGGCTGTGCTACAACAGCACCCGGCTCTGCTCTATCAGCACCCGGCTCTGCTCTATCAGCACCCAGCAGCACCAACCGCCGCAGCAGCAGTCGCGGCAGCACCAGCCGCAGCAGCATCAGGCGCAGCAGCACCAGCCGCAGCAGCATCAGGCGCCGCAGCACCAGCCGCAGCAGCATCAGGCGCCGCAGCAGCAGTCGCCGCAGCAGCAGGTGGACCAGCTTTTTAAACTTTTCTATTGATTTTTTTTTTTACTAAAAGGTAAGTCAATAAATTTACATACATATTTTTATTTAAATACTAATTGCTTTTTCTGCTTACAGATACATAAATGAATAACAAATGAATTGATTTTAGCGTTAAGCAACGGTTTTCGATCCTGCTGCTGCTCCTGTTCATCTTCATTCTGCTCATCGTGCTCCTCATGTTCCTCCTCGTGTTCTTCATGATCCTGCTGCTGTTCCAGATCCTCCTCCTGATCGTCCTCCTTTGGGAGGACAATGCTGCCATCATGTACTTTACGCACGTGCACGCTCAACTGGGCGATTGTATTAAATGTTTTGCTGCAGCCACCATCGTAGTAATCCCGACACGTATCCTTGGAGCCATGGACACGTTGCATATGATCCGTCAAGCCCTGACGACGACCAAAATGCTGGCCAAGCACATGAACCGACAACGATTGCTTGTTCCGCGTGGTGAAGCTGCACTGTCCGCAGCTGTACAATTGTGAATGCAACTGCTAATGATTATCAGATATTATATAATCTTCACATTATTAGATATGGGACAACTCACTCGCTTATGTACCTCCATTTCGCTCCTGTGATAGAATTCGAGTGCACCACATTCATGTGCGTGTCATAGTTGCGACGATTCTTGACCACTTTCAGGCACAGCGCACCTGCCATGGGCTCATGCCAATAGGCGTGATGCTTCTTCAACGCCTCGTCATCCTTATACGACGCCTTGCAGATCGGACAAATTACATTATCTGAGAGGAAAGTAGTTATTATATAACGATTATCAGTTCTATCTATTTAAACTAGTTACTGTTGTTGTGACTGCGTGCCACATGCACCGATTGCGACATTTTGGAGCGACAAACCTTCTGACAGAACTGACAGATCCATTCGTTGACCTTTGACGTCGACATCTCCTTGTCGACCGCATTGTGAGTGCGCTTCTTGTGCGTGTACAAGGAATTCCAATTGACGTACGACTCAAAGCAATTCTGCAATATAAAATACAACATTACTATAGGATATATTAAGGAATGGAAACGACTCGAGTTTACTTTATAGTCGCACATAAAAATCTCCAGCTTGCGATGTTCAACATCCGCTCGTTGTTGCTGATAGTTGCGCATATGATGACGATAGATTTTCATGTCGCTAAACTCCTTGCCACACGGCTGACACCAACAGAAACCATCCTTGTGTATGCCCGAATCCCGGTGAGCCCGCAAATCTGTCTTATGCTTATAGTAAGCTGAGGAATATTCACAGACATAGGCATCCCTCAAAAGTTCCACATAGACTTCAACGCCAAAGCAAGCGGAATTCACATTCTCCACATGAGTCTGCAAGAGAATCGTTTGAGAATTGTATGCATACAATTGAGTGGAATAATTGCCTACCATCATCTTCTCCTGACTCTCGTTGAGAAGGCCACAATTGCTGCACACATGCAACTCCCGCTTAATGATCAGATGCTTCTTCATGTACATGTTGTAGGACGCCTCCGTGGCAAACTCTCGACAGCACAGTTCACAGCTAATAATCGATCCATGCGTGGAGCGCTGCAATTAAAGGTAAGACGGTTAATTACAATTTAAGTGTGTTAGACTGTATATTTATTTAAACTCTTTTCCGCACAACCTTTGAGGTAGAGTTAACAGCGCGTTTTTTTTAATGTGGTTTCCCCAGTAGGCCTAATCCACAAAATAAAAGTAAAAACATTTAATATATTAAATATATTTAAAATGTATAAATATACGTATATTATTTGAAAGTATGTGAACTAAGCTCACAAATCTTGCAAACAATATTTTGTATATTTGTTTTATATTTTGTTTCCTTACAAATGTTACATATAAAACGATCACAAATAGAGCATCTCGAGAATGATGTAGTCGTACGCGTGCAGTGAAGACATAAATCATTTAAAGAATCTCCATATTTGAGAATTCTTTCAAACATTTCGCTTCTGTATAAGTCACTAGACTTTAAGTTTGTAAGCGAAACGTTTGACACATATGATTCTGCAAATTGTAGAATCAAAATTCCGCAATTGTATTGGTCAAATTGCTTATCATGTTGAATTGAAGCCACTGAATAAGTTTCTTCTGGCTTCAAACGTTTCAACAATCTGAAATAGTAATTTTCAAACATATCAACATTAGTTGATTTACCAAATTGGTCTAAAAAGACTATCTCGTTTTTCATTTGATTTATAAATAATATATAAAAATGATTTTTGAAACAATGAGGTATTATTAAATTGGTAATACTTTCTAAACCAGTTTTAATAATCTCCTCATTTTTGAGAAATTAGCATTTTTGTTTTTTTTTCACCTTAAGAAACATGCATGTGGGCTGCCAACCTGATATACAGAAGCGCAAAAATGCGTCGGAATATAACTAGCTGGCAGCCCTAAAACATAACTGTAATTCGGGGAAACAACGCCACAGGCAAGAAGATAAAAAAAAACAATGAACAACGAAATCAATCGTTTAATGGCTCGCCGGAGGAATTTAAATGATCAAATTCAACACCTTCAGGAGCCCGGTGGCCATGTTGTGAAAAATCAATTAAAACAAATAAAGGAACAACAACAAAAAACAAAAAAAATGCTAAAAAAAAATGCAACAAAAAATTGAGCAGCAGCAAGTTTATATTGAGGACCTGTGGAAGCGTCTGGAGCAGCACCCGGGTCTGCTACAACAGCAGCCCGCTCAGCTGCAACAGCACCTGGCTGTGCAACAACAGCACCCGGCTGTGCAACAACAGCACCCGGCTGTGCTCTATCAGCACCCGGCTGTGCTACAACAGCACCCGGCTCTGCTCTATCAGCACCCGGCTCTGCTCTATCAGCACCCAGCAGCACCAACCGCCGCAGCAGCAATCGCGGCAGCACCAGCCGCAGCAGCATCAGGCGCAGCAGCACCAGCCGCAGCAGCATCAGGCGCCGCAGCACCAGCCGCAGCAGCATCAGGCGCCGCAGCAGCAGTCGCCGCAGCAGCAGGTGGACCAGCTTTTTAAACTTTTCTATTGATTTTTTTTTTTTTACTAAAAGGTAAGTCAATAAATTTACATACATATTTTTATTTAAATACTAATTGCTTTTTCTGCTTACAGATACATAAATGAATAACAAATGAATTGATTTTAGCGTTAAGCAACGGTTTTCGATCCTGCTGCTGCTCCTGTTCATCTTCATTCTGCTCATCGTGCTCCTCATGTTCCTCCTCGTGTTATTCATGATCCTGCTGCTGTTCCAGATCCTCCTCCTGATCGTCCTCCTTTGGGAGGACAATGCTGCCATCATGTACTTTACGCACGTGCACGCTCAACTGGGCGATTGTATTAAATGTTTTGCTGCAGCCACCATCGTAGTAATCCCGACACGTATCCTTGGAGCCATGGACACGTTGCATATGATCCGTCAAGCCCTGACGACGTCCAAAATGCTGGCCAAGCACATGAACCGACAACGATTGCTTGTTCCGCGTGGTGAAGCTGCACTGTCCGCAGCTGTACAATTGTGAATGCAACTGCTAATGATTATCAGATATTATATAATCTTCACATTATTAGCTATGGGACAACTCACTCGCTTATGTACCTCCATTTCGCTCCTGTGATAGAATTCGAGTGCACCACATTCATGTGCGTGTCATAGTTGCGACGATTCTTGACCACTTTCAGGCACAGCGCACCTGCCATGGGCTCATGCCAATAGGCGTGATGCTTCTTCAACGCCTCGTCATCCTTATACGACGCCTTGCAGATCGGACAAATTACATTATCTGAGAGGAAAGTAGTTATTATATAACGATTATCAGTTCTATCTATTTAAACTAGTTACTGTTGTTGTGACTGCGTGCCACATGCACCGATTGCGACATTTTGGAGCGACAAACCTTCTGACAGAACTGACAGATCCATTCGTTGACCTTTGACGTCGACATCTCCTTGTCGACCGCATTGTGAGTGCGCTTCTTGTGCGTGTACAAGGAATTCCAATTGACGTACGACTCAAAGCAATTCTGCAATATAAAATACAACATTACTATAGGATATATTAAGGAATGGAAACGACTCGAGTTTACTTTATAGTCGCACATAAAAATCTCCAGCTTGCGATGTTCAACATCCGCTCGTTGTTGATGACGCATATGATGACGATAGATTTTCATGTCGCTAAACTCCTTGCCACACGGCTGACACCAACAGAAACCATCCTTGTGTATGCCCGAATCCCGGTGAGCCCGCAAATCTGTCTTATGCTTATAGTAAGCTGAGGAATATTCACAGACATAGGCATCCCTCAAAAGTTCCACATAGACTTCAACGCCAAAGCAAGCGGAATTCACATTCTCCACATGAGTCTGCAAGAGAATCGTTTGAGAATCGTTTGAGAATTGTATGCATACAATTGAGTGGAATAATTGCCTACCATCATCTTCTCCTGACTCTCGTTGAGAAGGCCACAATTGCTGCACACATGCAACTCCCGCTTAATGATCAGATGCTTCTTCATGTACATGTTGTAGGACGCCTCCGTGGCAAACTCTCGACAGCACAGTTCACAGCTAATAATCGATCCATGCGTGGAGCGCTGCAATTAAAGGTAAGACGGTTAATTACAATTTAAGTGTGTTAGACTGTATATTTATTTAAACTCTTTTCCGCACAACCTTTGAGGTAGAGTTAACAGCGCGTTTTTTTTAATGTGGTTTCCCCAGTAGGCCTAATCCACAAAATAAAAGTAAAAACATTTAATATATTAAATATATTTAAAATGTATAAATATACGTATATTATTTGAAAGTATGTGAACTAAGCTCACAAATCTTGCAAACAATATTTTGTATATTTGTTTTATATTTTGTTTCCTTACAAATGTTACATATAAAACGATCACAAATAGAGCATCTCGAGAATGATGTAGTCGTACGCGTGCAGTGAAGACATAAATCATTTAAAGAATCTCCATATTTGAGAATTCTTTCAAACATTTACTCGTCGCATTCGCCTTAGCCAACGGACGTGTTTTTTTATTGCGCTTCGTATTTATTTATATTTCCCCGCTTTAATCTGTTTTTATCCTGTAATTTTTGTGCATAAAGTTATTTGTGGCTTGCTTGATACATCGGTTGTGTTTCAACAAAGTCTTAACTTAATAAATAATCATAAATTGAATAAATTGTGTTCAAGTACAACAACAAATTGCAGACCAAACAATCTGTTTGTTTTGTTTTGTGCATTTTACATTGCCGCCTGCTAAATTTTGTTTTTGTATTTTTTTTACTTTGTTCTTGTGCATCGCGTCTTTCGCGCTCTAACGTCGCTCACCGCGCTCTCTTTATCTATCGCTCTCAACGCGCTCTCTAAGCTTTGCTGTTGGTGTTGGTCGCAGTGTTCCGTTTTCCTTCGCTCTCTGTGAATAGATTCCGTTGTGTTTCGGTTCGCGCTCGCGCTCGCGCTCTTATTTGTCTTTGTCTACTGTTGTTGTTGTTTGTAAGTACAAATTCAGCATCTGTAGTAATTAACCCTAGTGTGCCTTATATTCTTTTTTTATTTCTTGAACTACTATTATAATTTTCCTTTACTTTTTTATTGTTTTCTTTCACATATATTATTTTATCAATATATTTAATTCAATAATGGATGTCTGTTACAATAAAAATTGCCAGGTTCGAGCAAACGTTAAGATGGGTTTTGTTTGTTGCTGGCTGTGTGATAACATTTCACACGAAAAATGTGCTGGCCTTAACGGCCGAATTGTTGATCTTATTCAAGCCAAATCTGGCTTAAAATGGACTTGTGAGTCATGTAGGGATGTTGAAAGGGATATGATGGGATTCATGAGGCAGACTAAGAGAGGCTTTGGGAATCTTTTCGGCCAGTTTAAATCGCTGTTCGATAGCTTCTCAGCTTTGGATGCCAATTATAAGGGCATGAAACTCTTGAATGAGTCTCCAAAGCGAAAAAAGGCTAATTTTAGACTGTCTATTGGCCCGAATGAACTTTCAGTTCCTTCATTCTCACTAGAGGTGGGCACGGGCCGGGCCGGGCTTCGTGTCCCGCGGGCCTCTTCAAAAAATCACCGGGCTTCGTGCATGAAAATCGGAAACGGGTTTTTTTTCGTTCGGGCCCGGGCCTAAGTATAAAGCCCGAAGCCCGGTAGGCCCGAAAAGTCACGATTTAACACATACTTTTCAAATCGCTGATAACCAAATTTCTGTAACAAAATTTCTTATGCTACGCAAAAAAAAGAGCAAAGGAAAAGTTAAAGACTCTGCTTGCAAAAAAGGCTCAAAAATAAAATTTGAATCTTGAAAAAAAAAAAGAAATAATAATTAAAAAAAAAAAATTTGTATTTAGTTGTATCGGGCCGGGCTCGGGCCGGGCCCCTTTAAATTTGACCGGGCTCGGGCCGGGCCGGGCCTCTTGAAAATTTGAGCGGGCCGGGCCTGGACCGGGCCTGAGAGATTTATTTCGGGCCCGGGCCGGGCCGGGCCTTAGAAGGAGGCCCGTGCCCATCTCTAATTCTCACCCACCATGTCTGCTCCTGTTCTAATTAATCTTTCGTCCCCTTCTCCTCAAACGACTGTCAGCCTTGTCTATGGATGTGGTTCCTCCTGACACCGTAGAAGCTTCTGATTCGGTTGTTGTTAGTGCTGATGTTGTCGATCAACATGACAGCGCTAATACTACAACTGTCTCAAACGGTCAATCAACAAACGCAGTTACTGCTGCTGCTGTTAAAAAGACCCTTGTAGGTGTTCCACCAAAAAAGCAAATTTTTGTTTCTAGGCTGTCCCCTGATACTACATCTGATGATGTCATGGCCTTTATTCAGGCCAAATCTGATGCCAAAATTACGGTGGAAAAATTTCAATTTTCATATCTACGGGAGATATCGTCGTTCAAAATAAGTGTTCCGGTCAATCATTTCAACAAAATTTGTTGTAAAGATTTCTGGCCCGATCACATAATTGTAAAGGAATATACTGTGAAAAAGAAAAATCGGACTCCGATTGTATTGCCTTCATCTTCTTCTACATCTGTTAGACCTGTTCAACCTCATGTACTTTCTAATAGCTCAAAAAACTAACATCCTCCCTCTCTTTTCCACGACGCAGCATGACTTTCTTGATAATCTTTATGGGATGTCATTGTGTCAAATCAATGATATCCCAAATTCTTTGAATAGGATGCTTGATCTTATTTTTGTTTTGGATCCCTCTTTCTTATCTGTTTCTCTTACTAATCCCATATCCTTTCCTGAAGACCCTTATCATCCGACTTTGGAGGTGTTGATGGACTTACCAGTCTGTGCTCCTAATTCTTGTAATGAGCCTACAAAGAGAGCTCGTCAATTTCGGAAAACCGATTTTTCACAGCTTTCTCAACTCTTATTACAGACTGACTGGTCCCGGTTATATGAGTGCAGGGATTTGGAAAGTGCAGTCTCGATTTTTTATTCTACTTTAGACTCTTTACTTGATTTATGTGTTCCGTTGTGTGCTCCTTGCAGGTCTAACAAACCTGTTTGGTATACAAGGGAGTTAACTAGCTTGAAAAATAGAAAGTCAAGAATGTACAAAAAGTTCAAGAAATCTGGCTCTTTCTTGGATCTTTCTCGTTATCTGACTGCACGATCCAATTTTTCTGTTCTTAATACCCAATGCTATAAAGATTATCTTGAGAGATGCAAACTGCAGTTTCGAAATGATCCTAAAAAGTTTTATACGTTTGTTAATTCCAAGCGTAGATCATCAACACTTCCATCGACCGTGTATTTTGAAAAAAAGACAGCGGTTTCTGATCAGGCTATCGCCGATTTATTTGCCGAATTTTTTCAAACAACTTACAGCGTTCAAGATGATCAATTAAGATCGCCTTATCCATATCGTGTAAATGTTTCTAATTGCATTTTTGGACCTTTAATTACGGAAAGCTCGCTTTTAAGTGATCTAAAGGCCGTAAAACCGGTATATTCACCGGGACCTGACGGAGTACCAGGATGTGTTCTTCGGTACTGTGCTGAAGGTCTTTTGAAACCCCTGTATAGCTTATTTAATCTTTCTGTGGAGTTATGCTCTTTCCCAAAAGTTTGGAAAGAATCATTTATTATTCCTCTCCTTAAGAAAGGAAACAAATCAAATGTCTGTAACTATAGAGGTATTTCTAAGTTGTCTGCTATTCCTAAGGCTTTTGAGAAAATGATAACTTCTCAGCTGCAATATCTTTGTAGATCTATTATTTCACCCTACCAGCATGGGTTTGTGAAATATAGATCTACTACCACTAACTTATTGGAATTCACTACTTTTGTTATACATGGTTTTCAAAATAAAATGCAAACTGATGTCATTTACACTGATTTTAGTAAAGCTTTCGATTCCGTTAATCACAAACTTTTATTGCGTAAACTCCATCTTTTAGGTTTTCCTAATAACCTAATTTTGTGGATTTCAAGTTACTTAAATTTAAGAACCCAAAAAGTTTTTTTTAATGGTTTAGTTTCTAAACCTGTTCAAGTTTATTCTGGAGTTCCACAAGGTAGTCATCTCGGCCCCTTGTTATTTACGCTTTTTATAAATGATCTGCCTTCTGTTATAAATTATTCTCGGGTTCTCATGTACGCCGATGACGTTAAACTTTGTATGTCGGCCACTGACAATCTTCTTGGTGTCAGGCTGCAAACTGATCTTGACAGTTTTCAGACATGGTGTAAAGTAAATTTTTTAAATCTTAATTGTAGTAAATGTAAAGTTATGTCTTTTAGTAGGCGAACTCCATTTGAGTTTAATTACGTTCTTTATTGTAAACCGCTTGAACGTATTATGTCGGTTACTGATTTGGGTATTCTTCTGGATCCTAAGCTGAAGTTTGACAAGCACATTGCATCTATTGCTAATCGAGCGATTGGCGTCTTGGGTTTCATAAAGCGTTGGTCGAAAGAATTTGACGATCCCTATATTACTAAACTACTTTATACTTCACTTGTCAGACCTATTCTGGAATATGGGTCTTGTATATGGAGTCCCCAATATAAGATTCATCAGGACAGAATAGAATCTGTACAAAAACAATTTTTACTCTTTGCCCTCCGGGGTCTGAACTGGAATACTAACATTCGCCTGCCTCCTTATCGTAGTAGACTTTTACTAATTAATCTTCCTTCTCTTTCTGATCGGAGAACAATGCTTGGTGTAGTCTTTCTACACAAACTAATTATTGGTGAAATTGATTCATCTGAATTAATTAGCCAAATTAGTTTTGCTGTCCCGATCAGAACTTCTAGAAATTTTTTACCTCTTTCTCTTCAATACTGTGTTGCTAACTATGCAATTCATAACCCTTTCCGAGTACTTTGTCGTAATTATAACAATCTTTCTCAGTTTGTAACTAATCCTTCATCTGTACAATCTCTAAATACTTCAATTATTTCTTACTTATCTAGCTTATAGTTAATTTATGGTTTTGTTTTATGTTGTTTAATAAAAGATGTGTCCGTCTTTGTCTCTTTGTCCGCGCGTCAACAAGCCCGTGCTTGGTGTCGTTTGGGCCACTTGAATGTACTGCTCGTTTAGTACATCAACGTCCAAATACTAAATACTAAAATACTATTTCGCTTCTGTATAAGTCACTAGACTTTAAGTTTGTAAGCGAAACGTTTGACACATATGATTCTGCAAATTGTAGAATCAAAATTCCGCAATTGTATTGGTCAAATTGCTTATCATGTTGAATTGAAGCCACTGAATAAGTTTCTTCTGGCTTCAAACGTTTCAACAATCTGAAATAGTAATTTTCAAACATATCAACATTAGTTGATTTACCAAATTGGTCTAAAAAGACTATCTCGTTTTTCATTTGATTTATAAATAATATATAAAAATGATTTTTGAAACAATGAGGTATTATTAAATTGGTAATACTTTCTAAACCAGTTTTAATAATCTCCTCATTTTTGAAGCAATAATCACCGAGTTGACAAGGCAAGTTTATAAAAGAGTCATCTCCATTTTCGTGTAAAACGGCTGTTAGGCAAACGTCAACGATTAAGTTTGTTAGCCACTGGCAGTCGTTTAACGAAAATAAATCTTTTATAGTAATGTGATACATGAAACTTGACTTTTTAGCGGCATGCACACATGAAAACAATGTTTCACAACTTACAACGTAAAGTTCTGAAATATTGTTTAAATTGCTTTGCTTTTTTAAAGTGGACAAATATTTCTTGTATTTGAATTCCATATTAAAAGCATTCTTGTCATCTGTTGATGTGTAGGAATGGTCATGGCATATTGTACCCTTATGATTTT
>JBAMBK010001746.1:0-76882 GCA_037043435.1 Drosophila suboccidentalis | reverse complement strand
TTTAAGAACTTAATGTACATCACGAAACGTCTTTCTATTTTCTGGCTCACCGCTTGAATATTATTTTCTTTACAAGTTTAACCTTCTCTTATCTAGACTCAAACTCACCACATACTTTGCTACGATTAAACATGCTACCTTTGTATTCTTTAACGACCACTCAAGTGATTGATTGACTGAGGTTTCTAAAGGTTACCTGCTATAGTGATTGAACCAAGTGCTGAGTGGGGTGTGGGTTTGAGAAAGAAAGCCAAATCAATTACAAGTGATGTTAGGCAGCTCTTATCCTGCTGCCAGTTATCCTCTGACAGAGCCTGTGCAGAGGGAGATTTTAGGTACTACCCATCAATTATGGCAAAATCAAGACAGAAAAAGAGTACGAATGGCGAGACAGAACTTTGAGTTTTGAATATTTATAAAATACATGTATCCTTGGGAGAGAAAGATCACGTAACAAACCAGGAATTTATAGCTGCAGGCAAGGATATATTTTAAAATTCCGCTTATGAATTTATAACACGCAGCTCAGCTTGGCAGACAGCAGTTTCTGTCTGCTGCTGCGTGAGTGAAATGATGCATGCAAGTTGGTTGGAAAAAACCAAACACGGAATCGTCTGACATGCCACAAGCCACATGGCAACTACCTTCCCTTTATGTTAGATCGCTCACTTAACTCACTCCTTTCCCACCGGCAAATCATATGCGCACATGACAAAGACAACGACAGCGTTGCATGGGATACGCAATTTGCATATCTGGCGACATTTGCATTGGATGCCACACATACACAGTAGGAGCTGCAGGATTAAGTGGAGCTGAAGCATCAGGAGTCAGCTGGCTAACGAAAAATCTGCTAAAAACTTTGCCCTGATTGACAACGGCAGACACTCTACAAATAATCAAGAATATGAACTACAAGTTGCCCTGTTTTAGCCTATGTATAAATCTAAAAACATAAATTATAATAATATTATGATAGTAATTATTGCTTAAAATTAATTATGTTGGGATTGTGGGTTTCCTATTGTGAGTTAATTAGGTGAAATCTCAGTCTGCCCAATGCACATATTTTAAAAATCATCACATTTTATCTAATTGCAATTTCTGATAAATAAAACATTAGCATGTGTTGCATACCCATCAGAAAAAGTTCTTTTATATTTACCTATATCATATGTAAATATTTTATTTTAAATTAATTTAATTTAACCAATAATTATATTCTGCATATATTGTAAGTAATATTTAACAAATTAGAAATTTATGATTGCCTGCTCATAATATTAAACATTTTTTAATTAAAAGTAATAAGTTTTCCTCTTTATATTATCAAAGAATCTTAAATCGAGACTTAAACTCTGCGGTTACCTAATATGCTTACTTTTAATGAAATAGCATTTTAAATTAGAAACTCAACTCTGCGCTTTAATAATAATGTTAAAGGTTCTACAATTAAAATTAAAATTCTGCGTATACGTAATATATTGGCATGGTCAGTTAAACTAAATTTTCAATTTATAAATGTACCTCTGCGTATACGTAATATGTTTGCATGATTGTATTAAAATTGATTATACAATTAAAAATGCATCTCCACGTATACGTAACATGTTAAAGCATTGTTTTATTAGAACTTAGCTTGGCAGACTATCTGCGTATACGTAATATGTTCAGGCATGGTTCAATGGAGACTTAGTGTAGCAGACTCACCCGTATGACCTCTGGACAGGCGTAGTGCGGTGAACCGCACGATGTTTCCAGCATGCTGCCAGCTGGCTGCAGTGAGGCCATGCCGAAGTCCGCTATCTTAATGTTATTCTTCTCGTCCAGCAGCAAATTCTCGGGCTTCAAGTCACGATGACTGCAAGATGGGTTACGGCAAAGGTTATTGAGATTTATTTCAAACATCTATTATGGGCTTGTGCCTACCATATGGAGTGTGAATGACAGAAATCCAGTGCTGAGATGATTTGCCTGAAGAACTTCCGAGCCTCCTTGGGCGTTAGACGTCCCTTTTTAACCAGATAATCGAACAGCTCACCGCCAGATACGTGCTCCAATATTAGATATAAATATTTCTTGTTCTCATACACATCGCTCAGACCGAGCACGTGCGGATGATCGATTAGTTTCATGATGGCAATTTCCCGTTCAACCTTGAATGATAATGACAATGCCAGACTTGAGCACTTGCTAAACAGAATACACAGAATACACATGGGTCCTGGCATCTACTAGTACCTCCCTACCTATCTCCCTAACAAACAAACACACTAAGTAATTATCCTTAAAATGTTTTGCAAGTGATTATCGATATTGTTGCTCACTTTGCTCTTCTGTTTCCGAGTTTCTTTTCCTACTTATTCGATAATATCTCGCATTTACAATGCATTCAGCGTGTTTATGTTTTCAAAATGTAAATGTCCTGGCCTGGACATGTCATTGCGTGTCTCAACCAGCTGCTGACCTGCCAAGACACGCAATCGCCCCCAAGCTATTTATAGAGGCCAGCGCGTTCACCTTGCACTCAATTGTTCCATATACGTATACATATATGACCATGTACATATGTCTGCAGTCTGTATATAAACAAAGTTTACTCGTACATGGCATATAATCATCGCTGAGCTTTTGTCACCTCCCTTATTGTCACCTCTTACTCTTTTACTTTCTCGCTCTATCTCTATCTATCGACAGTTCTACTTTTGGGGATTTTCCTTTTGTATTTTTATTTTTTTTTTTTTACTTTGTTGACGCACGCACTAATTTGTCGCATGTCCTTTCAATGTCCTACAAAGTGCACCAATTTTTGGGGCAATAATTTACTTGGTTTTTATGGTTGGGTGCTTCCATTTTGACAGAATCTGATAACAAAAAACACTTTCCATGGGGGTAGCTTTAATTTCAGTGCGATTAAGCTTTAATTAAGAGTATTAAATAGAATATATATCCTCAAATAACATAACACTCTTTAACATAAATTTTACTTTAATTAAAGAATTATTATGCTAATAATAATAACAATAATCGCGTACTGAATCTAAGAATCCTTATTTAGACGGTATTTCTAAATTTTACTTACTAATTTATTATTCAATAACTTAATTCAGTTTTTATATAATTAATGTAAATTAATTAAATTATATTACATGTAAAATTAGCCATTGAATAAATTAACTAATTTTATTTAAATAAAATAAATAAATTTTAATATCTAAAATGTATCTGAACTTTTGGATTATAATGCTTTAAGCTTTATTTATGGCTCTTTACCCGCTACTGCAATTTTGGTCATAAATTATGTAAAAAGTGTTTACTAATTCTATCCCCTATATTTGGCTCGTACAATTGTCAACCCCGTTTTGGTTTAAATCCGCTTTAATGCAGCTCAAAGTTTAATTACAAGTTGACCCGCTAAACTTGCACCATAACCAACTTTTTGATAGATATGCTAAAAGTTCTTAAAAATCCATAAATGCGAAAAATAAAAACTTATTTTCGAGGATTTACCCTTCAGCAGCAAAACATGACCAAAAACCCCGCCCCTTGGTGAACCCTTCTCTGCGGAGAGCTTTAAGTTGTCTTGTCTCTGAACTTCAAGGCGAAAACAGAGCGACAACATTTTTATTGTCGCGTTTCTCTTCGCATCTCATTTTTTTATGACTAGCGCCAAAAGACAAACAACAAAACAATAAAAGAATTGGCTACAAAACTTTTGCAAAGTCATAAGCCACTGTGGATTGTGGCAGATGGAATGGGTAATTGTCAGAGTCAGAGTGTTGATGGGAAAGGGGAAAGGGGAATGGAAGGGTTTTTGCTTACTTTCATTAGCACCGATTCGCTGAGTTTCTCGCGATTGATTATTTTAATGGCCACCTTCTTGCCAATCACACAATGCACGCCCAGCTTGACAAGTCCTAGAAATGGAATTAAAGTTGAAACATTGGTTGATGGGTTGATTTTAAGATTGCCACATACCCGTCTGTCCCTTGCCGAGGGTCTTCTCCAGGCGATAGGGGCCAACGAATTGGCAGTTCTCAGCCGTCACATTGTTCTCCTTCTGCATTTTATGGCCGTGGCTGGGGCTGTGTGTCCTGGCTATAAGCAACTTGTCAGCTGTTAGCTGTTTCTCGCTGGCAGCGTCAGCTGTCGTCTGGCCATTCACACAACTCCTGCAGCTCCTTGCCACCTCCTTCGTCTCGCCGCTTCCTCTTCCACTTCCACTTCCGCTTCCGCTTCTCTCCGCTTCGTTTCAGCAATTGAGTTGTCGCATAGCGCCCCAAAATGAACCTCGCTTCGCTTTTAATTACTTTTGTTCAAAGTTTTATTACAATTGTTGAGGCTGCAGCTTGCCGCAATTTGTTGCACATGCAAATGCCCGCAACATTCATTAACCTTTGCCTATAAATGTGTTGAACAACGACACTAGCTGTAAAGAGAGAGCAAAAACCAAATAGAAAGTGAGTAAGAGATAGCTAGAGAGAGAGAGAGAGACTATAAATTCATATGTGGGCTGTGATTAGCAATGAATATTTATGCCCCATAGTCCGAGAGGCCAACTGTGCTGAATTTTTAATTGAAATAAATGCAAACTGGCCATATTAACAGCCAAGCTTATTTGTCACACACAATCACACACACACACATACACACTTACTCCTCGCCGGCTTCTATCTAATTAAAAACACCTCAAGCTGTGCCACACAGCTGCCTGGGAAAGTCCATTACAGTCTGGTGCTTATCCCAGTCTTCTTTAAAATTCACTCGGAAATTTATGAGGCAATCTCTCGGTGCAGCCAAGACTTACATACAGCCAATGCACGGAAAACTACCACAAGATAGTTTAATATGAGTGTGAATCTATGTGTGTGTTTATTGATATTGCAAATAATCAATTGACTTTAAAGTGTTTTCTATTTAATTACTTTGGCTTCTAGAAAGTGTGCAATTTCCTCAGAATTTATCGACAAAATCGAAGAGTGAAAAATATATAAAAATAAATTCAATAAAGTAAGCAGAATAAAGTAGAACAAATTCTTTAAAACTCTGAACTTTTAATAGATTTTTATACCCGTTACTTAAAAAATAATTAAAAGGGTATATTATATTCGTTGAAATGTATGTATCAGGGAGAAGGAAGCATCTCCGATCCTATAAGATAATGATCAGCATTAACAGATAATGTAAGTGACTAAAAGCATGCAATAAAGAATATTTAAAATGTATACTTATTTAAATACATTTTAAATATTCGGGTATCCCATAGTCGGGAGCTCGTCGATAGCCTTTCCCACTTTTTTGTTTTCATATTTTATAGAATGACTTCATTTCAATAGGTTGACATCTCTATTTTCTAGGACTTAATAAATAAGAATAGTTTACTAAATAAATAGTATATTCTAATATCCTATTGAAATAAATCAATGGCTTAACTTATAACCTTAAGATAGACAATTTATTAAAACTTTAATTTCACATGCAAATATTTCATCAGATATGAAATTAAAGAAATTTCAATTTAATTTTGTTATTAAGCTACAATGAAAATGATTGAATATACAAATAAAAATAAATTCATAATGGATTTGACCAACAGTCAATGTCAATTGTTTTTATGCCTTATTTTTCTTTCTGTTATAAACAGATACTAAAGCTGTCAAGTCAATTAAGTTAAGATGCTTTACCAAAGCCAGTAATATAATAGTCCCATTCAAAATGACTTAAGGAATTAAGCTCAAAATGACTTAAAAATTTCATCAGAAGCGTACTAAAAAACTGTGGAGGACTAACGATGCTTGAACGCATAAAAGTGGCTAATAAAACGTGGCAACTGGACTCGTTTTAGAGCCTGGCAGGTAGCCTTTGTATGATATCCTAGTTGGAACTGAGGCAACTTCTGTCGCTGATGACGTTGATGGGGTTGGGATTGATTGGGTTGTGGGATTGTGGGGTCGACATGGGTTAAGGGTGTCTCACGCACGCGAAATTGAAAAATAAATGCGCATCAAAATGTGTAACATTGTAAGGCATTGGGTGATGGCCAACAGGGCGTGACAGGGGCGAGGTTTAGGCCAAATGGCAGCATCAGCTGGCAGCCGAAAGCTGTTGAAAATGTAAAACAGGACATGGCAGGAAGGATGCCTCTTGGTTTACAAGAGAACAATGCCAAGCGTAATAAGAAAACTTTCAGTCAACATTTTTCCGACCATCTTCTCACTCTCCAGTTGTCTCTTTCGCTCTTCTAACCTAATTTGAGAAATGCGCTTAAAGTGGAAAACTGACACGAAAAATGTGAATTTACACTGAACTGAAAAGTTGCTCATCAAAACGGCGGCAACATAAAGGAAATTAGGTGCTCACACACACACACACACATACACAAATATACATACACGCATGTGTGTTAAACATATGTATGCATTTTACAGAAAAGGGGCGTGGCTGGCCAAGACCATAAACAATTCATGCTCATTCATGTCATAGTTGGCATTTCCGCTGCTGCGGCGCACTTAACGCTGCGGCAAAAATGTCTAAAAATATGCCAAAAGACGTAGGACCCCTTCACACACACATACATATATACACACACTTATGCACACACACTCACACTAATGCTTTATATATATAATATAGAGCAATAAAAATCATAAGCAAAGCGTTTAGCACTTGGCGTTGATTTGGTCGCGACTCCATAGAAATTTATGTTTTTGGGTCGTGTGTCGTCTGCAGGAAAAATTTCACAAAGAAGCGAAACACAAAGAGGAAAGAGGGAGAGAAGAAGCAAAGGAAAAGGAAAGTCCTTGTCGTAATAAAGGAGGCTGGAGGCTGACTTTTGTGATTGATGCACATAAAAGCCCAGCACGAATAATTGAGCGATTTCTATACAAAAAGACTGCACATAAAAAACCATCTATAAATAGTACCAAAATATCCTTAATAAATATCAGTAAATATAATATATAACATAATAGCCATGAAATGATTAAATATTATTTTTTAAGCTTATTTTAATGAGCTTATTAAGTTGGTAAATGATAATAAATAATAAAGTGGGGCATTAACTAAACTGTGTTACAAAATTACGAGCCTTTGCTTGAAAATAATAGCTAATTTGGCTTAAATACAATATTATAGTCATCAAAGTTATTCAAGAGTATTAAATGATTAAAAAGCTCATAAACGGCTTAGTTTAAGTTTTTTATTATATTTTATACTTTGCCTTATTTATTATTATTATTATTAAGATTTAGACTACAAATCCTAAAAAATTAACATTGTAAAATAATTAATAATTAATATTATAATTTTTTTATTTAAATAACAAATCCTATACCAAACCTATATTTTTATATTGATTCAATTAATAACTTTGCTAATTATTACCTGTCAATATATTTTATTTAGCAGCCAGCATTAAATTTCCATAAATGTTATATTAATTGATTCATAATATATCAATAAATTTCATATTTTGAAGGCATTTATTGCCCAGTGAATCGACTGTTAAGCTGCCATAAGCACATTTAGTACCGAGATTCATTGCACAACTTTGATGAATAATTTCAATTGACATTGTGTCAGGCTATGCATAATTAAAGTGAAACTTTGTTGGTTATTCTGACAACAACAAGCTTTAGCCGTCTGAATGGTTAATTGACATTTGCATATGTATATAAGAAACCACAACTTGAGATTTTGATATTGTACATCAAAAATAATTAAGAAGCTATCTGGGAAGCTTCCTGCATATTTATTGCAGCACTTTTTGGGTTCTCCTGCTCATTGTCAAGTCCTCTTCATTAGGCAACTCAGAGATGGCATTACCCTTGGGGCATGAACTTCAAGCCTAGATAGCGCGGGGGAGGTACAATTTGCTATCTGAGAAAAGCGCAAGTTACTTTGATTTTTCCGTTCTGCTTGCTCCCCCCAAAAAAGTATGCTACAAAAATTTACATGTGCCCAGAAGTTGGGCACAAAATTGGCTTTCCAAAAAAGCGTAAGGGGAAAAAAAACATAAGGCAAACAAAGGAGAGAAAAGTTGAGCTAAGTGGCTGCGGGGCAAACACAAACTGTGAGCAGTGGTAAAGTGTGCAAGACGTGGCTGGGCAAATGGCAGAAAACTCAATTTAAAAAAAAAAAAAAAAAAAAAAAATGGAATACGAAAAACAGCAGTCAATAAACGCACAGCACAGGACGAGGAAATATGTGCCAGGCACAGGACTGAACACGGCTGCTTGTCAAAGATATGCTGGGCCAACGTGGCGTATGAGTGTTTTGGTTTGTTGCCCTGGCAGCTGCCAACAGAGGCAGCCGGCTTTTAAAGTGCAATCAATAAATGCCTTTTGAGTTGTGTTGTGAAAATTGTGCGTAAGTGCCATAACAGACCTAACCAACACTTTTGCACACTTTGCACACCCACAAACAAACACACACACACACACACACGCACACCTACACAAACACAAACATAATTGACTTGGCCCAAGAATGAAAGAGGTACAGCAAATAGGCGTTACCGAAAGGATACCAGCGCAGAGAGTGGAGAGAGTAATGCTTCGGATTTCATAACAAGCATTGATAGCTGCTCACTCAGCTCGATATACCCTGTAATTGAGTAGGAGAAGGCATTTAAACTGCCAAAAAAAAAATTTAATTTATTTATTTATTTAATGTTAACTAAGTGCAGTTGACCAAATGAACATAGACAATTTCAAATTAAATTAATTAAGTGAATTAATATTAAGAATTTAAGAGTCTGGAGGTATTCAAATATTATTATTATCCAACAGCTGTTGCAAGGATTGGGGAAAACCCAGATAAAACCAATGAGATCAAAAAATATTAAAGACCTAGTAGTGGCCAATTTATTTTCCATTAAATTTGCCAATGTATTATGATTGATAATAATTATTTCATTTTATTGTTAGAAAGTTCACTTGCTGTACTTTCATAATAGCAAAATAAAACTGATAGAGCTTATTTAATCAACTTCAAGGTGCAACTATTATTAAGAGCTGGAGTTAATAGTTTAATTTAAGTTTGTTTTCACTTCTCAGATATGTACATATCAAATTAACTGGCTTAAGCTACTATTTAAATCAACGTCTTTTTCACGCTAAAAGTTCCGCATAAAGTTGAATAAATTGAGTAAAATTTGTTTTCCTTTGTTTAAGAAGCTTTTGCAGTTACAGGGTAACTGCCAGTCACACCTAGCGAGCAAACGCACTCCAGCTTGTCGGTCTTGTAGTTGCTAACACTGTTTGGTTGTGGATGCTGCTGCCTTTGATTAAACACACGTCAGCAGCAGCAACAGCAACAGCATCGTCAACGACAGCAACAAGGATACCAACAACAACGACAACAGCAACATTTGAACAACATTGGCAACGCAGCTGCTGACATTTTATCAACTAATTGCAATTATGTGGAAAATTAAAATCAATATTTAACTAGTATTTTGTCGAGTTGTTAGCGTTCACGTTGTTGTGGTTGTTGCTATAGTTATTGTTGTAGCTGTTGCTCCGACTGTATTGCCTGCCATTCGCCAATTTAGTTTCTGATTTCAATTACAATTGGATTTGAATGCATTTGTCAGCAGCACTTTGTTTGCTTGTCACCCTCTCTCTCCCTCTACTGCTCTACCTTTCTAGGTTTCCCGTTTCTTGGGAATTGCAAATGTTAAATATTTAAAACGTATTTCTTGGGGCCAAGTACAGTGGGACGTATGATTTTAAGACGTGCAAGTCGAGGCTAGGAAAAGGGAATTATTTATGAGTACGACGGAAGATAAAAGTGCCCATGGCAGTTACATTGTGAGCGAAAGCGAAAACAAATGATGAAAAATGAAATGAGAATCAGAAGCAGAATGAGAATGAGGTATATAGAGGTATAGAGTCTCTGTGGCTCTGTGGGACTTGCAGAGGATCTAAGTCATTATCTTTTAAAGATAGAGACAGAGAATTATTAGCCTATGATTAAAAGAGTATTCATATTTTATGTTTCATATTTTGACAAAGTACATATACATTTACAGCTCGGATTATCTAAGCTTATAAAATTAAATGTCAAGTTTTGAATTAGCTTAAGAACAGAATGACATTATAAAGTGTTTTATTTTGCATTTATTATATTAAGATTAAGCCAAAGCTGAAGCTACCAGCCCATGTCTAAGCGATGGAAATAAATTGGTAAATCTTAACAGGTTTTTATTAAATAAGTTTACCAAAAAGTTGAATAAAGTCTGAACGCCATTATAGCTATAAAAGTAAATCATTCTATATTTAAAGCTAAAAGAGAGTTCTCTATTAACTTTATAAGACAAAATCAAAGAAATATTAAATGTCAAAAAACGTTTCTTATTTAAATACAAGAAATAAATTCCATTTCAACGAATTTTCTCTATTTACTTTATAAGACAAAACCAAAGAAATATTAAATTTCAAAAAACGTTTCTTATTTAAATACAAGAAATAAATTCCATATCAACGAATTTTCATGTTTTATTTACAACAACAACGCATATCACATTTAAATTAAACCAAAAGTTGTTAAGCTCCAGAGCAGTCAAAAAAATTGTCGAATTTTTAACAAATTAGCATAAAGTAATTATGTCATGCTTATGCTAAGCCTTTTATTCATCACATAAAACTTGCATTAAGCTCGGTTTTTTCACACTTTACAAAAAAAAAAATAGAGAAAACTTTCAACGAATTTGCGGAGGACAGTTTGCAGTTATTAGCCCAACCGAAATGGTCAACGAGAGCAACAACAAACAATTTAACTAAAGCCACGTGGCAGGGCACAAAATAAACCAGCTAATGGTTTTAAGTTAAGCCACAGTGGAACCAACGAGCACCACAGTGGAGCCAACCGAACCATCTCATTATTAAATAAGGATCCAAACAAATGGCAAACTAAGAGCGTTAGTTACCATGGACGTTAAGTTTGAAATCGGCTAATAAACCGCTTAAGCCAACACGCAAAATGCAAAAACAGCAAACCGACGGGTGCAAACATTTTGACCCCTCACCTCTCCTCCCTTTTGCGACCTATCGACCCTCGAGAGGGCAACAACTTTACCAGCTGCCTGACAAAAAATTCGATTAAAAGCAACCGAGCTAACTGGCTAAAAGGAGAAGAGAAGAAGCAGAGCAGAAGATGAAGCTGAAGCTGAAGCTGAACACCGCCACAGGAGGCGGATCCACTCGAGTTGGCCTGGCCACCCACCCTCACTGACAACGTGTAGTTGGTCTACTAAATTGGCTTCTCTCGATATGGCCAAAAGAGCCGACAGCAGCTGGGCCATGTTGTTGCTTGCACAGTTTGGTTTGGCTTCTGGCCTTGCCTGGAAAATCAACTTGTTTGCCCATGTAAATTCCCTTCCCTTTCCATTTATTTTCCCCTCCTCGCCTTGGATTATGCAAACGGAAGCATTTGGATGTTATTTGCCTTATCCCTCGAATGACGACTGACGGACTGTCGAGTGACGGCAAATGACTAACGTGACCGGAAGCTAAAAAGATGAAATGATTTGGGCCGCAATTAGATGCCAAAACGCAATCGTAGTTCTCCCCATTTTTCGAATGGGCGTGGCTGCAACGCGAGAAAGAAAAATTCAATTAACACACAGCCAGATGCTCAGAAAAACCCCAAACTGAAAGCAACAACCGAAAGGAAGAGGAAGGAACCTTAGTTGAGAAATATGAGTAAGGCCAACTGAATAGAAGTAAGGGAAACCCAAGCTGGAAAAGCCCAAATAACATTTCAATAATACGAGAAAAGCTGATGAATTGGCTTAAGAAGTCAATCAAAAAAGAGCAACAGTTATCAATATCAAATAAACATGGAGGGACTTAAATGCAGCAAATAGGATGATACATACTTCTTTAGGAAATACGAGAAGGACTATTACAAAAACACATATTTGTTATCATCGCCATTGAATTATTGATTCGATTTGATTGATAGAATAAATCATGTCTATAGCAAACAAGCTTATAGTTTGACTCGTTCATGAAAAATAGAATGATAGACAGAAATTAAAAACTATATTTTAAATAGAGTGGAAACAGCTGGACGGTGTAAATGCTATAATTTTGTTCATTTTTGGATGTCCATTTCTGAAAGTTAGAGTTTTCTCTTAAGCGAAGTCTCTCAATAAGTTTGCATTGACATAAATCTGTTGTTCTTACTAACTTGCTTAAAAACACTCTGAAAAAATGTTTCAGATCAGCGAACTATGATTTGAAATATGAATGAGAGGCTAATGAAACCTTATTAAATAAATAATTAATTAAAAATTGATTAGATTGATTTTGAATACTTTATGTAAAGATTTTAAAAACTACTTAACATACATTTTATTTTAAATGCAAATTATAAAAGTTCTACGATATAATTATAAAATTTACTATGCAAAAAAACTAAAACAGATAAGCCAGTTTCCATACTTAAATACAATTCCAAAGATAGCAACTGCCAACTTTTCGGTCTAGAATTTCAAGGTATCTCATGGAAAGAACTTGCCATTTGTTTATCAAGCGAACTAGCACAAAATAGATACAAAATGGTGGATAACAAATGTGCATTTCATTCCGTTTGCCCGCCCAGTTTTGTTACCCCATTTCTCGATTTTCCGCAATTTCCTATTTCCATCACAATTCACTGGGGCCAGCACGAAATTGAAGTTTAGTTGTACAAATAATCCGCAGCGTATATGGAAATATAAAACAACAACAACAACAAATAACAACGCAGTTGGAAAACAAAGAAAACCAAGATAAATAACAGCAGCAGCTACAACAGCAACAACAACAACAATAATAACAATAACAAACAACAACAAACAGACATAAAAAATAGCGAGTTCTTTTTTTCCCGGCTTATTTTTTGGATTTTTTTTTTTTTGCATTCAATTATACGCGTAGGTGTGTTGCCCCTGGCCAACAACTGAGCCAAAGGGGCGCAGAGGGGAAGGTAGCCAACAGTTCCGACGGTGGGCAAAAACTGGGCTCTATGCCAGGCCAGAACAGAACAGAACCCGCATTTGTTTGCCAAAGGAAAGCGAGCTCCATTTTCTCTCGTTTTCCATCTGAAACGCTTCGTGTATATTTGCCTTTGAATTCAATTAAGGCCGGGACACGTGGTATATGTATGCGGGGGCGTGGCCCAGGGGCGTCACTGTCAAAGTCAGCTAGCACAAAAGGGGGGGAACCCGAAAGGGGGATCACGAGGGGAATTGCAAGCGCGCTTAATTCATTTTTCATTTACTATGTATGCACACGTGTGTTGTTAATGTCGGCCACTTTGATAGTGTACAACACGCCCCCCGCCCCCGCTCCCGCCTTTACCCTTTATTATAACCACAACCATTGCTGATGCTGTGTGTGTGTGTGTTGCCTTGACACTGTCCGTTTGTCTGTCGTCTATATGAATGCATTTCGCAGCTCGCTGGCATTTTCATTTATTTTTGCACTTCACGTTTAATGCAATTGACCTCAACACCTTGCTTCCCTACCTTTCTTCCATCTGGAAATATGTTTAATTGGCTGTCGTTACTGAGACAGCGAACAAAACTTTTCAATTAGAATTAATGATGTTAGCCAAACGCAAGAAGGAAATGTTGCAAATGTTGCAACGGAGAGACGCGACAACGACAAATGAGATTTACAAAGTTGCAACTGCAACTGAGTTGCAACTTTATCGCCCACGGAACGAGACTCTGGCAATTATTACGCCAATTATAACTGCAATTTTTTATGCATTGCCCCTCGAGGTCAAGTCGAGTTAGGGCGATGGGTGGTAAGGGGGTTGATGGGGAGGGGCTGTGCGGTGTGCGGTGTGCCAAGAGGGACAGCAACTAAAAATATGCGAGTTTAATTTATGGCTCAAATTGCCACAGGCAAAAATTGAGTGAGTGTTGCTGTCGCTGTTGCTGTGCTGTTGCTGGACAGGCAAGTGCCATAAATAATGTGTTGCATATTTTCGGCTGACATAAAAAGCAGCGACAAAAACACCCTGTGGCCAACACACGCGCCCAAGTAAACTGGAAATGATGAAAACAACATTTCTGCATTTGTGTGGTATTTTTATTTAACACAAGCTTAAAAATAGCTATCGGGCATTTTATTCTGAAATACAATTATCGATAGAGGAAATTTTTAAAACGATTTCAGCAGAAAAGTATTTCGGCAATTTAAAGTTAGTTTAAATACTATTTCGTTTATATTCTTTAACTTAATTGCAAATTATTTTGTCTGCCATACAAAGTGTAATTGAACATATTTTTGATGAAAATAATAAAATATTCACATACACATG
Organism: Drosophila suboccidentalis; assembly: GCA_037043435.1. Lineage (NCBI taxonomy): Eukaryota > Metazoa > Arthropoda > Insecta > Diptera > Drosophilidae > Drosophila > Drosophila suboccidentalis. Next base: position 62,563 of record JBAMBK010001746.1, on the reverse strand, counting down.
TATATTCTAAATAAAAGCTAGGAATGAAGACCAATGGAATCGTAGTCCTTTAAGGGCGCTAAATTTATAAACTATTAAACAACTAATTTATTGCCTAAAAGATACTGGAAACATATCTGAAATGGAAACATATCTGGCAAATATCTAAATTGTTCGAGCGAAAATATTATAAGAAAATATTCAGGTATGCCACAGATATCACTAGTGAAAGCGAATTCAGAGAAAAGCAATTCCACTTTGAAAATTTTTCCGTGCCACAGAAATTCGAGTGATTTAGGTTTCTTAGCATGTTCATCAACCTTTTCGTACTAGGCTGTTAGGGTTGGCCCCTTCTGGGATTAAATATCCCAAGGGTTTGTTTAGCAACTTTTTTAAGTTTATCATTGCAGAATATAAAATTTTTATTTTATTTCTTATTTAATTTATATAATTCAATTTATTTATATAATAATTGATATTGCATAGCTTAAAAAAATTTAAAAGTTATTGGCGCGGCAAACAATAAAAGTTACTTGACAACTCTAAATTCAAAAATTCGGATTAAAAATGTGACATTATTCTCATGGCATCGGACGCCAGTGGATTGAGTGATGATTTCGTTTCACCCAAAATTGTTCAGGTGATTAGACTGTGGCACGGAGAAATGAAATTGACGTGAAATTCAAGTGGAAGAGATTTCTGTGGCATGCCTGTATATGTATTTATATGTCAGAGATTCATCGATTACCTTGTGATAAAACTTCTCACGTCATAAGAAATTAACAAATTTTACAGAATGTGTATTTAAAATTGACCAAGATAAATTCTTAGCAAACTATAAGCGATTTCTCTGTATATTGGAGAATATTTTGACAAATTCTTGATAGCATCACTATTTGTTTATAATAGTGGTTGTACTTAATTGATTGTTCTTTTGAAAAATTCCATGGCAACGCAATTTTTCCTCAGCTATTTTCAGAAGCATGGTTAAATTTCGCAGAGCATTGGCATTTAATAATAAACTAGAATATGCTTACAATTTTCACTGAGAACATTTTTTCGTTACTCAATTGATTTAGAATCATTTTATGTACTAGAAAAGCAAATTTACAAAAGCTACTTAAAATTTAATATAAATTTCATTTAAAATAATATTTAAAATTACTGCTATAAATAGAACGGTCTCTGAAGACCTTGTTTACCAAGACCAAAAGTTATGCATTCACAGTCTCAAACAAACTTCATATAACTGGGAGAGGAAGCCAAGTGGCATATTGAAAAGTAAACGGATACTCGAATGTCTATGGACATTCCAAGGCACAAGGACATATGCAAAATTGATGTGGTCGCATAACCAAATTGGACTTTAAGCTAAACTGCAATGCTAGGCCAAAAGTCGAGAGGCCTGGTTGCCTGGTAGCCTGGCATCCTGGCAGTCAAATGGCAGGAAAGACATTGAAAAAGGACACAGCTGGCACAGGCACAGGACGGAGACCAAGAACCGACTGAATAGAAAGCAATGCATGTGATGTATTCCCCTAAAGAATTGCACGCAAAAACAGCAGCAACAACAAATGGAATGAAAAGTGAACACTCTAGAAAAAAAATGAAAGATGATAAAAAAAAAAATAAATAGAATAAAATTATTAAATGAAAAAATTGGAAAAACTTGTGCATATGCTATAATCAAAGGACATGACGTACGGGAATGTGGCGACCATTTCAATTCATTCTTAAAAACGCAGAGAGCAAAAACGGCTAAAACGGCGAAGAGTAAAGGGGGAAGAAGGGGTAAAGGACAAAACGGAAGCGCACACAAAACTGTTGACAAAGCCACGCGGGTGCCAAACGCACAAGTTGACAAAAGTCCACGCAGGCGCAAGGGTGGAAGAGAGCGAGAGAGAGAGAGTGGGAGAGATATTTTATAACAGAGAGAGAGGAGAGAGTATTCGCTCTCTTTTAGAGCACACGCCCAATGGGTGGTTGTTGTTTGACAGCGCGCTCCGTGTTGGGGGGTTGCTTTTGACATTTGTAAAACCATGTGCCCCACTCACTGCTCAACCTGCCCGCCCGGCAATCCCGTTGCCCATTATCAGAGCCCACTTCCATCTCCCCTCACCCCTCTGTTGGTTTGGCCAACCCTTCTATACTTATTAGTCAAATAGTTGCCGCTTATTGCCTTTTAATTGCAACATTTTGTTGTTTATTAAACTAATTGGATGAGATAGACAATGACAAAATTGCAGGCTGCCAAAAACTCGGCAGTTATCAACGCCCGTTATGTGATGGATAAAAGGGGGCAAAGGAGTTGAGTCCTTGCTGCAACACAACAACAACAGCACAAAGTCTACCGGTAATCCCCTGGGTCATTAAGGCGTCTACGTGTCTGCTGCAGTCGCTGGATGAAGACGACAACGCCGCCTTCGTCTCCTGATTGTCGCATATTTTATTCAGCTCGGCATTACCGTATTTCTCCACTCTTGTCCTCGTCCTTGCTCTGGTCTGCAGTCAGCTTGTAAATATTGAACAACGAGAAGGAGAACTAGAGTCTTGTAGTGTTGGTCATGACGGAAGTTAGAAACTGTTCATATTGCTTTTATGTGCTGCATTTTTGATGAGACGCGACATTCTCCGATTGGGCAAAAGACGTCAAAAGGACCCCGGGCTTATCATTTTGCTGACGTCGACACCTTAATTGTTTTGCCACTACAGACTACAGTTTGACAAGGGTTTCCCCTGTCTCTTCTTAAGATTAAGAGAGATACAACTTTGATGCGGAGAGCAATGTCAAATATAATTTAAAAACTGCACAAAAACTTAAGTAAGGGCGACAGATCTAGAGGATTTATCTTAAGCCTTGAAACTTATAAATGAAGATAAGGCTACAAAACTTCAAAAAGAAAGCAGTCCTTCTTCAAACAGTAAAGGATTAGGATCGCAAAAATAATAATAATAAAAAAGTTCTCATTTCCATGTCACATTAAAAGAGCAATATTTGCAAACTCACTTTAACTCTAAACACATTTCAGTGAACTTGACTTGCAACTGTAACTAGAAACAGCTTTGAGAGTGAAATTCTAGTGCCACTGCATAGTTGATGGAGCTTAGTGAAAATTCTTGGAATATCTTAACATTTCGTAGAACTGAAAACAATACGAAAGAAAGCTGGGCTAAATTCCACTTGCAAAAGAATTCAAATCAACTGAATATAGTATACTTTAAGCTGGCCAAAGTAGGCTATGCATAATTCAATGGAATTGGTTCGAAGTTGGAATGCAGAACAAGCCTGATAAAGACTTTGAATTGAAGGACAAACAAATGGCTAGAATACAATTGCAACAAACCAACAAACAGCAACAGAGAAAACGAGCTGAATGAACAAAAACTTTCTTATTGGGGGTTGTCAATGAGCACATTATTGGAATATCATAGAATTGTCAATGGGCAAAACAATGACGTCACTCGGCCAGAGAGTTTTCTTGAATTTGAGTTGAGATGCACAACTGGAGGTGCTGTTAAAAAAAGCAATTTTATCAAGACACAGGTGCCACTTGATTAATAGTTCAAGTGTCAAGTGTCTGAGGCAACGCAATGTTTTACACAGTGACGGTTTTTAGTTGAGTTTTTTGGTAGTAAAACTTGAAAGCCACATCCGCCATATTAAATTCAGGCGTTGAACTTCGTTTCGTACCAACAAAAACTGTCTATAAATACTGTTAAATGTGTATGTGTGTGTGTGTTCTTAACTCGCTGCGAATTTCTGTGGCTGCGGTTGGTACGTGTGCACCCTCACCCTCCCCCCTTTCACCTCGCCCAAGCACACTGAAACGTTGCATGAATGCTTGAGCACATAACGTGCCATGTTTTATTTAATTTTGTTTGTTTGTATTGTTGCACGTAATTTTGACTGGCTGAAAATCGATATATACAAAAATCTATAAAGCAGACAACAACAACAAAAATAGTAGTAGAAGTCGTTTAAGAGGAAGAGGAAGAGGAAGTGGCAGAAGAAGAATCAGATGTAGTAGTACACATTGCTACTTACCCAAGTGGCAACAATTTCCGCTCGCCTCTTTTGCCTCTTTGCCGTGTAGAGAGCGGGATAGCTGAAGAGCTAATGGTGTGCGGGGGGTGGGGGGTGTTTTTTGTTTTTGTGGTGTGGTGTGAAATTTCAGCGACTTTTGCTTTATACAAATCACTTCCGGGTGAATGTTGCCGTTGTTGCACCCACACAATGCAACTGACCAATAAATAAAACACGCCACTCACACTCACACACACAGACACAAATACGCATACAACTACACTAACGGTGCTTTGTATTGCCTACTTTTGGCAGCCACACACACACACGGAAATACGACCACTTGCCAAAATGTTGTTGCTCAAAACTCGTTTAATTATTATTATATAATTAGATTTGCAATTTGTATGCATTTACGCAATTGGCGCATAATTCTCGCAGCATTTGCATAAACATTTTACTTATTTTTTTTTCACATACACATATACGCGCATACACACACACACATACACAGACACGCACAGAGAGAAGTAATACTTTGAGAGTGGCAACACTTTCTTGCTTATTATATTTTGCTGCTCATTCGCGTTACCGTTGTATGCTGCTATAAGCGCCGTTACGTTTTCTCGTCCGTTTGGCAAGTGACGCACACACGACAAAGGCGAACGTCGTCGACTAACTGAGTGGCGCTCACTGTGTGGACCCTCTGTATACAGTCGTAGCTGCAAGTTGCCTTCACGTCCTGAGCATGCGATGAGCGTAAACTGACCGAAGGAGAGCGAGAGCGTGAGAGAGAGTGTGAGTATTTGCTCTTCGCATTGACATTTAATTTGCCTTTGCTTTGTGTAGTGCTTTTGCGTCAGTGGTTGTAGTTGTAGTTGTGGTCGTAAGTGTTGTTGTAGCGTGGCTAAGGGGCTGTCCGCAAGGTGGTGTGCGTCTTATCAATAACATTTTTGGGGGTTGTTTACAGGGTGCTTCGATGCAGTGCTGAAGGCACCCGGTGCCCGCTTTTTACTGCGCATGCGCTAAAGCACAATAATTTAGGTAACACTCAAAAGTATGCAATATTCCTCTTACCTTGTGCTCTCGCCATTTTACGTCACAGCAGCGAAACGAATTTCAAACAGCTGCCGCAAAGTAGGCTACGCTTTTTAATTGCATAGCGGCGAGCTTTGGTCCGCGCTGGGCAAAAACGGACCAAATTTTTCTGAATTTTTTGAGAAAAGTTTTTTCGGCCGAAAAAGTCAACTTTTTTGTTTTTTGAGCTAGAGCTTTGAAAAAATATCAGAAATTTTGTTGAATTTTTCTCGAATTTCTGATATTTTTTTTTCTCAATTTTATTTTTATTTCTCAATTTTTTTTTGGTTTTTTTTTCAATTTTGACACCAAACTAATTTTAAAATAAAGTTAATTAGTTTACCGAATTTCGCATTTTGTTTTTTTTTTTTAATTGTTTTTATTTAATTTTTAAAATTCCATTTCAAATTTGCGCGCCCAAAAATGTGAAATGTTATTTAATTCAATAGTGTTGCATACTTTTCGGCATCCGTAAAATTATGTTGCACAAAATGTTGCATAGTACCACGCCATGCCATTGAGTTTTGCAGTTTTGAAAAAGTAAGTTTTTTTTTCATATTTGAAATCCCATTTTAAGCAAAATACAAAATAAATAACTAGAGCAGAGATAAAATAAATTATTGTTAAATAAAAAAAATAAATGATATTACTGATTCAGAAGTATTCCCTTGATACAGGGTACAAGAATTAACCATAAATATTATATAAAAGAAAATAATAAAAATAATATATTATGGGTGAATGTGTATAGTATAGAAAGCAAACAAAAAAAAAGAGAAAGACAAGATCTGACAAGAGCAGATCACATAAAACAAACGGCCATCAGCACAGAGGATCGTGGCCATTAACTGACACATTTTGGACCGACTAATCCCGCCAGAACAATAGAACTCAAACGAGAAACAGAGGGTATAGATATATACAAGATATATGTATATGTTTGTATACATATAAACGATAAGTTAAGATATAAGATATATATGCACACGTGTATTGAGTTTCTATCACTTTATTCAACGTTTTCCGTTAATTTTCTTTATGGTTGGTTGATTGTTGTTGTTGTTGTTTCGGTTTTTGGGTTGTTTAACAATAATTAATTTTGTTGTATGTGTGATATGCTCGCATTTGTAGCCAGCACTTGAACATTAAACAATTAAACATAATTATAATAATAATAATAAGAATAATAATAATAATGATAATTATAAACGTCTCACGCTAGACATAACATTATGGGCATAAACTTAAGCTTATTATAAATAGAATCGTATATTAGGCATTTATTATATATGTATGAATATACATATGTATGTACCATAGATATCATTGCTTTTGTGTTTTTGCACAGCACTTTTAACACTAATTGCCAGTATAAATAATGAATAATTTATGTATTTGCCACAGCAAATCGTACAAATTTCATATATGTATTTATAAATATACATATTTATTTAAATTGTATGGTAAAGTTTCTTTTAGAAATCATTAAACAACTGCAAATCTCTTTGGTCTACTGCCTTGGCGGGTTTCCAATCCTTCTCGGGATAATCATCAAAATTTTTCGTATCCCCATCATGGTGCACATCAGGCATTATTGGTGGCTGCAACAAAAAGATTTCAAGATAGATCGATTAGATACACAACTAGAAACTATCGTAAAATAATTGTGAAAAGAGGAGGCCCAAAGGGGGTGAGAACTATTAACGCCTTTGGAGCGTGTGAAGATTTATGTTCCACGCCCACAAAAATAGAATAAATCGCTGTGGTCATTAATTAACAGCATTGCTAATTTCTAAAATTGATTTGTTTATTTGCTTTTAATGGCGTCCAAGTATAAAAATACATTGTATCCAAAATGAAATGCTCGAGTGACGTCCGATAGATACGACTAGAATTAAAGAGATTACAAGGAGTTTAGCTTTGATTCTTACCTTTAGCTTCTTATTGTAGACGTCATTCCAATTCAAGTGCTTGAACCAGCGATGCCTTTTAACGTCATCGGCGCCGTTCTGCGAGTATATTAGAAAGATGAAATGAAAAATTAACTTAAATAATTCTGCATTTGTTGGCTCGTGTTGCAAAAACGCGCGACAAGCTATTAAAAATATATATACCCTCTAACCATCAAATTTAGCAGGCGGGAATAATAAATTATATAGGAGTAGATAACCTCAATACTCTTTGCTAAAGATAGAGCTATAATTTCAAAGTTTTAAGATGGATCGTTTGATAAACAAAAGGTTTTTAAGACAGCTCAGCTTAAATCTTCCTGTAATTTACCTACAGGGTACCTTCCAATCGTGTCCACTCTACCAGCAGCTTGTTTATTTTTGCTTTTCATATTCTTTTCTATATTGAAAAATTTGTTTTGCATTTATTGTCGCCAGTGAAACTGACAGTGGCCATGTGCACTGAGATCTACGCCAGAATTCCGAATAGGACGTGGGATTCTACAATTAATTTTTGATATATGCAATTTTTAATGCCCAAAAAAAGATTTCGATACGGTTATGACAAGTGTAAACAATTGTCTATAAATATGTTTTATAATCGTGATTGCCATAAAAAGCTGCCAAATTAAATACACACTTCACAAAATTTAACAGGTGCTACATAGGCAATAAAAGGGAGAGAAGGAAAAGGAAAGGACAAGAATTATGGCAACTAAAATAGAAAATAAATTCTTGAGGAAATAATATATGTTGGAAAATAATAAGTAAATTAAGCAGATAATTTGATGCTAAGTACAAAGTGACAATAATAACATGTTATTTATAAGTTACATTTTCAAAAAAAATTTTGATTTATTTGCCAATAAAAATATTGTGAAATACTGTAGTAAAATATTTTGTAAATAAACCATTCTCTGTTTAACCTCATTTTAAAATATTCCTTTGCTTAGATGTTAACGATTTAAACTGCATTCGATGAATAAATATATAATCCTATCTTTAGATAAGATTATCAATCCATCTTTTAACTACTTATAGTAAACTCACCTTCATATTGCCCAGTCGCTTGGTTCTATCATTCACCAGCAACTTTTTGATCAAGTCTTTAGCTATGGGATCCATGTGACGTTCCCATTCAATTTTTCCACTCAAAATCTTCTCATAGATTCCAAAAGGCTGTTCATCATAGAAGGGCGGATAGCCCACAAGCATTTCATATATGAGAACGCCTGCAAATTAGGATTTTAATATTAATAATTTATCAAATTGTATACCTTTAATATATTCTTACCCAATGCCCACCAATCGACGGCTTTGTTGTGTCCTTTTGACTGTATTATCTCGGGTGCTATGTACTCAGGTGTGCCGCATAATGTCCAGGTGCGATCGCGCAGCTTTTTGGCAAAACCGAAATCGGTTATCTTCAAATGTCCATCGCGATTGATTAACAAATTCTCAGGCTTTAGATCCCTATAGACAATTTGGAGTGAGTGTAGATATTCCAAAGCACTGACTATTTCAGCCGCATAGAAGTTGGCTAAAAGGGAGTCTAACATTAGTCGGTGTTTTAAATCAACCAAGTATCAAAGTTAACTTACAAGTTTGACTAGTAAATTTGCCTGCATTGCGCAGATATGTGAACAGCTCACCGCCGCAAACATAATCAAAGATCATGTAGAGATTAGATTCATCCTTTGTAGACCATTCTCTGTAGAGTAAATGAACAGGGAGTTGGAGAATGGATTAACTGATTATAATGAGAGTTTCTATTAATCATTCAAATTAATTATTTAGGAAATAATAATTTAATAATTATAATGCCAACATCTGTTAATTATTCTAAATAATTCTTAAAGAAATATTAATTTAAGAATTTTAATGACAACTTCTATTAAATATTCTAAATAATTCTTAAACAAATAATAATTTAATAATGTTTATATAATGTCTTATTCTGATAAAAAATAAGATTTATAAGAAATTTTTATTTATGACTTATCACTTCAAAAAATATTTATATTCTAGTCATATTATTTAATTAAAATCTTCTTTTAATCTTCTTTTCTTTTTTTCTATTTTTATATTTATATAAATTAATGATGATTTATGGAGTACTTACAGACTGATCACAAATGGATGTCGGATTTCTCGCAATATGTTTCGCTCATTCTTGACATGTTCAATCTGCTTGAGGCGGATGACTTCAGTCATGGCCAAAATCTTCATGGCACAGTATTTTTCGGAAATGCGATCGCGACAAAGGCAAACACGTCCAAAGGTGCCAGTGCCTGTGAATTGGAGAGAAAGACAAGAACAGAGATAGAATAATTAAATAATGAAATGATTACAAAAACTTGTTCCATATCGGAACTGTAAGATCGGATTATAACATTTAACCACAAATATCTCGGGTGTTCCCAGCACGCCCCAATTGAGTGATTGGCAGTTGGCTAAACGTGGGCGGTAAAAAAAGGTGGGTAGCCCCCAAGTCCCCCTCCCCCCCGGACATAGGAGAAGTAAACATGCATAATTACACGTTGGATTTGTTTGTTTTTTTTCACTTTTGAACACGTTTTGAGGTTAGTTGGCTGTGTGTAAGCCGACACCCATAAGATTTTCTCAACCTTGAATTTGTAATTGGGCTAACGGCCAGTAGACAGAGACAGAAAGAGAGGGAGAATGACAGAAAGAAAGAGAGGGAGAACCAGTCAGTTGGAACGTGTGAGTTGCTCGGATTACCGACAACTGCTTGAAGCCAAAACGAAAGTCAAAGCGGGCGGTAAAAAGTTGGATTCGAAATCGCACAGTGGGATCAACAACTAAATTTAATATTCGAAAATTCAATTGGCAAATAAATGTAGATAAATTTGATTGTTTATTAGCAGTACAATGTTTATTATTATTGGATTGTATTTTAGCCACGTTGAAACTCATGTGATCCCACTGTGCGTCACTTTTCATAGCGTTTTTTGTTGTTGTTGCTATCGTGCTTTTGGCCATTTGCTTGGCGTTTACCATAACAAAACTGCTTACAAATTGATTTGTCTTATAAATCAAAGCCAACTACTCTCGTACGATTATTTGCCGCATCGCATCGCACATCTTTATGGCTCCAAAACAATTGGGAAGGAAACTTTTCACTCGGATGCTCTTGTTGCATGTTTTTAGTTTTTCATCACGTTTTCGGCTTTTCATTTGGGCCACAGTCATTAGCCATGATTTTTATTGTAATAAAGCAAAAGTGAGAGATTATTGAACCGCCCAAAACTTGCCAATAACAACATTAAGTACATATAGAGATGACTCGACACGTGCGTCCACAGCGAAGAAAGCTAAATAAATGCCTTGCAATGGGTAGGCGTCCTATTTTGGGGGCGTTTATTCCAGCTGCCCCACATGTTGGCACCTGTCGTCTCATTACACGTGCAAATCAAACAAATCGCCTCCAAACTACTTATTTCGATCTAACGACCAGACATTATAATTAATGATTTGCATTGCAATTTCTATTTTGATTACGCAGTGAAATGACTCAGCTGAGATATTACAGAACCTGTACAATCATTGAGAGAAAGGGAGAGTGAGGACGGAAAAACGAATGAAAGAATTGGCCGAGAGATATTAAAGAATGTTTCCAGATTTGTTTCAATCATATAAAATTAAATTAAAATTGATTGAGACTATTACTTAAAGATCACAAGAAACAACTAAATTTTAGCTGGATAAGTATAAAATTCTATATCTATTTATCACAAATATATTTAAATAGATAACTTTCTAAACAATTTTAAGATAAAAGAAAAGAATCAGCATATATTTAATGTACATTCTTAAATACGTATATATTTATTTGTCATTTCAGTTTATAGTTAATATTTACATTCTAAATAAAAATTTTAAAATTGTTTGTAAATACAAGAATGATTACAAACAGAAGTCTGTAGTAAAAATCACCCAAAAATTTAGAATTATGCAAACATAAACACTCATAAAGCAGCTAATAAAATATGTGAAATTTTCAACAGATCAAGCTGCTCGTGCATATATTTTAACAATTGGCTTTTTGCATGGTTCTGGCTTTTAAAATTAGCAAATAATAAATAAATAATCGAAAAGATGCGAAAGATCGAAAGAGAAATAAATCAAACGGATATTACTACTTATCTGCATACTCCTCCCACATACCTAAAAATGCTTTTAAATATTTTTATTATTATTTTTCTTTCTTCCAAAATTTATTATCAAAACACGAAATGTGTCGATGAAAAGGGGATTGTGAATATAGGTGGGGACGTCGGGGGGAGAGTACCCAACACAAATCGAAAGTATTTTTTGTGTAGAAGTAAAAGCAACAACAAAAGTGTGTAGCCAAGCGGCAAATGACTAACAAACATCACAAACAAATTGTTAACATTCTTTCAGAAGAAACAAAAGGTGTGCAAAGCAAACATATCCATATGGACATGCCTGTACTTCTTGAAATGGGTTGAGCATTTCAGCAATTTTAATTCAAAAATGCAGTCAATGAAAAAGGCAAAGCACACCAAAAAATATATGATAATAGAGAAAAATATATTGACTTAAGATTGGCTGAAAACAAGTCGGAAAAGCTGGAGTCGAGATCATTCGACATTTTAATACCCTTTACTGTAAAAAAAATGTGTGGTAACATTTTTGTAACAAAAAAAATATTTCAATAAATTATATATCTTAAATAGAATAAAAAATAATAATCGATAGTGGGTTAAAAAATTCAACCAAATGAAGGGTGCTACAGTTGGTAGCAGAAATAAATGGCTTCGCTTTGATAAGGCGGATCAATTGCTAATGCAATCAAATCGAATGAAATTATCATGGCTGGGATTCAACTCATCACTAACAAGTTGATTCTGCTGCCATGTGGAGGACTCACATAATTCTGTTTTTGTTTCTTTCAACTGTCTTTGACATGGACTGGACATTAGCTCAGTATGGTATGGCCTGTCCTAATCCCGAATATTCGAATTAGAGGTCTGCATGAATGCACTCAAAATGACAAATGAAGCGTTCACACTCAAAATGAACGAGTGAATTTGAATTCGAACTCAAAAATCTTTGGCTGTATGAAGAGCTCGTGTGAGACTCAGTAGGCTAACATTCAAACGTAGAGGCCTGAATGTGAATGACAGAGAAGTTGAATTTGGTTTGAGTTCATTCGAATTAACCAGAAACATTTTATTTTGAAAAACGTTCTGCAATAATATGATGAACTATGAGCACTTCGTAAAAAGGAAAAAAATCCACTTATTTATCAGAAATTAAAATAGCTATAAAATATGTATTAACATACATATATGTATGTGATTAATCCTTTTTTGAATGTAGAAACATTATTTTTTAACGTTGTCTAGTTTGGTGGCAATCACACTTTTTCACTTACAAAATTTCGTGCGTCTGAAAACACTTTTTCGCGGTTTGCTGGTAAAGAAAGTATTTTGCAACTTGTTTTGTCTTAAAGCGGAAAAAAATCTTTATGCATGTGCCACCAAGTCATGCTTATTATTGGCTTGATCTTGTGCGTTAATTTTTCCATCAATTTTTTCCATAAGTCGTAAAAAAAAGCTAAACTGAAATAACACATTCGAGTGATTCGAATTTGTTTGACAATGCCAATGTCACCTATCGTTTTTACACCTTCGTTCATTCGAACTCATCTCATATGAATGCCGAACGTTTGGAACAAAACTTCACTCAAATACATATAAACTCAATCATAGTATGCTTTGCATTCAACTCATTCAGAACCATTCAATTACATTCAATGGGACTCACAATTTGAGTTCATCCATGCAGACCTCTAATTCGAGTTGCCAGCGTTACTGCAGGCCAAGCTGCATAAGCTACACCTGCTACCAACTAAAGCAGTGTTTTTCCATAAATAAATAAATATTTGATATGCAGTATAAATATTTATTTATAAATATTATTTATAAATATTATAAACACTTCCTATGCCCTTTAAAAACTACATACGAAATAACTTAAACGCAATAAACATTTTTTTAATTTGAAAGTAATTATGGAAGACATTTTTTAGAATCCTGATGTGCAATCTATAGTTGCGTCTATATAGAAGCTTTTGACACTTATATGATCTTGGCCAACAATCTAATTTCTTAAATATTTGCTTACACTTTAGTAATAAAAAAATAAAATTTAAAAAAAATAGGAATACACTACTGCCAAGCACAAGAACACATTTCTCGTTTATTGTTTTTTATGTTGTTTTGGGAGAGATATCTTAAAAACTTACAGTGCAGTTTATAGATGCGTCTATTTTAAAGCATTTATTCCCCTGTTTTCCTTAAATTTCTTAAGAAGTTGCTAATACTTGAGTGATATAATTCCAATTAAATGAAAATACGCCAATGACAAGAACAAAAATACATCTCTAGCTTATAATTTATTAATAAATAAATCAAAATAGTTAATTCTCTCTGTTTAAAGCTATAAGACTACATCTGTGTTCTTTTTTCTTACTAACTTATTAACACTCATTGCTGAAAAAATATATAAAATTTGCTAAAATAAATGGCATTTTGTTTGATTTAGCGGATCAAATGCATACGTGATCGAATCGAATGCAATTAGTGCATATGATTATTTTCCGCTGGTTGATTGGATTCAGCTTATCAATTTTCAGTCATCACTTCCAAGTTGTTAACGCTACCATGTGGACACCTAATATAATTGTGAGCCTGTTTGCTTTACTTGTTGTTGGCGTGGACTGGACTCTAGCGCAGCAAATGTTCTGCAAGGATCCTCAATATAGGAATTGCCATCTTAAGTGCAGAGCAAGCTGCGTTAACTACACTTGCTACCAACTTCGTCAGTGTTTTTGGGTCTATGATTATCAACATAACCAAAGGTGGCGCAGAAAGGGTAGGAAAATCAGTTGATGCCGATCAATTATATTAAAAATAACAATAATAATTCTGAAATAAAATAACGAGCTATTAAAAAAATGCACTCAATAAACTTACTAAATTATTAAATTTAATTTATACTGATTTTTAAAAAGTGTAAAAGTCTTATTCTAAACCAAAAAAGATTTCAATTTTTTTTTGTTTATAATTTATCAAGGCTATAAAAACTAGAATGAATTAAAATCAACTTAGATAATAAAAAACGGTTTTTTTTTAAGTTAAACCAGAGTGCTAATCATAATGGAATTCTTACTCTATAGTTAATTCCCCCGAACCTTCTCCAACTTTTTTTTGAAATGCGCAGCATTGGATGTGTTGCAGTTTGAAACTTTTAGCTGCTTTCAAAGCTGTTTTTTTTTTTTATTACACAAAACAGTCCATCGATAAATGTCTATTATATACGCATTTCCATTGAATTTTCTTGCTTGTAAAAGCAATTTTTTTGCACCTGTGTTAGTCTAGCGAAATTGGAAAGTGCTTTTAGTGTTGTTTAAACCAAAACCGTCGCGTCATTTTCCTAACGTCCATCTCTGTGCGTCTGTCTGTCCGTCTGCCAGACAGGCGTCTTGGCCAAGTGAAATTGTGACAGCTTTGGAGCAGACGGCAAACAAAAGCGACGCGTTAAACGGCGCAAACGCAAACGCCAGACAGAGACTCAGACTTCAGACGGCCAAAAGCAGCCGACAGCAGCAATTAAAGACGGCTAAGAGAAGAGATCCGAGTGAAAACCAGTTAACAACTCCTGCGTACTCGTAAAAGTTGCACTCAAAGATGTGCGAGGCGCAAACAAAATGAAACCAAACATGAAGGAAAACTTTAGTTGCACTTGTTATAGACTAAGAGATACCCGCTATATAAGAAAAATATTAAACTATCAAGGGTGCCACAGAAATCGCTTTCGCTTGAATTTCACTGGAATTTGTATGAAATTTAAGTGAAATTCAAGCGAAAGCGATTTCTGTGGCATCCCCGTATGTAAATAATGTATTAAATATTAAGCTATTAAAAAATATAGACACATATGTTTTGGAGAGCATAAGAATACTAAGTCTATGATGAGAAGTTAAAAGTATTGATTTGTTATTAAAGTTTTTAAAATGCTTTGTAGTTGTTGTACATTTTGATAACTATAGATTTTTAAATAACTTTTCTAGATGGTTATTAGATAAAATCAGGCTAATTTCGATAAATCGCTTCCTCATAATTCTTCAAATTGAAATCAAATTATCGTTTCCCAAATAACCGTTTCATGTTTTCTACTCTACAGAGTCAGTTAACTAATTCACAGTTAATATTGAGTATAGCAATTTATCGTACCCTTTTTCTTTTAATGATATTTACAGGGCATTGCAAAAACTTTACATCATACATGGAGCAACTTTCTATTTAATGATGTGACAGTTTCATGTGCTGCAACTGGCCCTGAACAGGTTCAGTTCCCGGTAACAATCGCAGTCCCAGTCCTCATCTCTGTTCCCTTTCCTTTATGTTACCTCTTCCAGGTCGCATTAAAGAGACCCAATATCATGGCTAGTTGCATCTGTCTCTGAGACGCCCCAGACGCTGATTGATGCTGTTTATTTGCTTTAGCGAAATGCAATGCAATTCTTTGTGCAGTTTTATTGGCAGTTGCAGCTCTCGGTTGCAGATTCCCATAAATTATGTGTGCCAAAAGTCAAAATACTCGGACTGTACTGTAAAAAGTTTTTGTAAATCGCGTAATGTAAATGAAAATAAACGACGCGTTGTGCCAGACGCTGCATATGCATATGCATATAAACTTGGCACAATTCGCACAGTTTTGGCAGCTGCTTCTGCCGCTGGCTAAATAAAGTTAATTGCGTTTTATGCAGTTCCAAATAAAAAGTTTGTTTTAAATCCCATAAACAAAATGATAACAATAATAAAGAATGATCAACAGACGAATCTCTCATGAGATCTTTGTGCTTTCGTAATTAACTTACAGATATAAAGTTTATACTGCGTATTCCAGTTGTAAAATTGAGTCCAAAAAACTCTTGCCCTTATTCTTTTCAAAAATATATATGTATATAATTCTTAAGCTATAAAGTAGAGTTCCCAAGTGAGCTCTTTAATTGAAGAAAGTTATCAGTTATACGAAAGTACACAAAGATATACTATTATAAATCAGATACAAAGTGAATTTATTTAATTTTCTGGGGCTGTCATAATTTGTTTACCTACATAAATACTGAAAATTGGACCTAGTTTAAGGACAAAAATATTGTGGCAAACAGACCTACTGAACTAAAATTAAAGAATACTTATTCGAAGCATGAACATCGATGTCATTTGGCTCATAATTTGTAGACTTTATGACATGTGGAAACATATGTTTATCATCATCATCATCCAATGAAACGAAACTATCGTGTAATATGGCAATTGACCGCACGGCTCACACAATTTCAATGGGTTTGACAAGATTTTACAACCCGCCCCGAACTGCAATTTACACATCAGCTTCAACAGAGAAAACGACATAAATCAAATTTCGAATACTGTATGATGAAATTTATGTTTCGACGACTATAAAACACCCTATAATACTAAAGATTGAAAAGATGCCTTCAACAAAATAATTTACAGGGTATTGTCGCGTGGGTGGTCAATCTGCTTTTGATTTTTGTCTATTTGTGTCATATGCAAAATGCATTTTTAGGTCATTTTTATTAATAATTAGAACAACAACAAAAACAACAGCAACAAACCACAAGACGCATTGAAAATGTTTATAACGCAATTTTAATATGCTCATTTAGTGTTTGGGAAAAAGCGACGAGACAAGCATGCAAATCTGCCACATACCCCCCGCGATACCAACCCCCCTCCCTGTTGTCTGTTCCTTCCCCAGACAGACGCCTCTGTTGGGACAGCCAATTTGGTGGGGCCAAATTTTAGGCAATTTGCCAAATAATAATTTCTATAATATTTGCTTATACATTTTCTCGATTTTGTTGAAATGAAAAGCAAATTTTCCTCATTTTCTTCTATTTTTCCGTCTTTCTTTTCTGATTTCAAACTTTCTGATTTCAGATTTCTGGCTCAAAACTTACACAGATCGCGAGACGCTCAAATTTTCCATACGATCATTAATTTCTCGTTGAATGATTTTGTCTTGTTTTCATTATATTTTTTTTTATCTTTAGCCAATAATATTATTATATTATAGAGTATATATATCGAACACACTTACTATATACAGAAACGACCACACTTAACACACCACAAGAAAAATATGAAAAAAAAAAGTGAAAAAAACTAAAAAGCAATATAAATAAATATAGAAAATAAATCGAGTTGATCTCAAAATGAAATTGAACTATGAAATATATTTTGCAGACACAACGACGACACACGGTTGCCGCTTCTGCTTCTTCTTCTGTTTCTTCTGAATTTTGCTTCTTCTTGATGTCTTTAAAATAATAGCATGTGTAGCCGCTTGATATTTGATTGGTTTCTATTATTTCAGAATCCATTTATGCTAAAAGCGTCAAAAAGATTTCATTTCAAGGGCCCCCAACGAACTTTCTTCAACCAACTCTTCTTATTTACCCATTTTGTTGTTCGAGCTGCTGCCTTTATTGTTGTTTCTTAGCATTTGGACACTTTTATGCCCCGAAAATGAATTGTATTTCCCAGAACTGTGCGTAAATATTTATCTCCCACACATCTATCAATCATTGAGCCACGAGCAGTAAAAGGATTGCGTTTCTCTGTTCTTCATTTATTGTTTTGGTTCAATTTGTTTTGGTCGTTCAATTGTTTGCTTGTTTGACAAGGTCTTTGCGCTTTTGCATTCAAGATCTCTGATCCGCACCGAGATACAGCGCATATTATATATTTGTCAATTAAATATATTAGCTGTTAAAATGTTGTAGCATGGGATGATCCGACTACATTGTCAAACATTTCCGCATGCAGCTTGTCAAGTTGTCTTTCTAGAAGGCGGCCCAAGGCTCAAAAGTAGAGCAGCAAATGTACAGTTTAATGTATTCATTTACAGCATGTCTGTTAGGGCTGACATTAATGATAAATTGTGAATTTTTACTTAAAGACTTAATTGATATTGACTATCTCAAACCAATCCATTTTTATAGAGCATTATTACAGTCTTAAATCAATAAGGTCAGGTATTTGATTGTTTAGATAATTTTTTGAGCGATGTTGTTCAGATTTTAGATGATTTAGTACATGTAAAAGATTAGATCTTGCAATTTTCTTAAATCGGTTAATTTCATTGATGCAATGTTACAGATGAATAGCATGTTAATCAAATATTAGATTGTTTGATTCAGTACGATCTTTTTAGTTTTAGAACATTTAGAGCATATATTAGAGTGTATAATACCTAAAATGTGCACTTTTATCTCTGACTATGATGAAAGAAATCCCTTTCAGATTGTATAGAAGCTTTTGATTTGGGTAAAAGAGACCGTTCAATATAGTGTTCTAAGTATTTTAGATCATGTTTTCAATGTGTCGTAAAATATTAACTACCCCTTTTCAACCATTTAGTGCTCTTTAAAACATCGCCTCTCACTTATTTATTTTTGTAGCTCAATTAAAATCTTGTGTTATCAATTGATATGGCATTTTTATTAGCCTATTTTATGGCATTGTTTTTATTAAAAGTCTTTTCCCGATATTCACCAAAAGTCACGCGTCGCAAAGATGTACAAACAAAAAACATATTTGTTATTTAGAAGGCAACAGACAGAGAGAAAGAGTAGAAGAAATGTTTATCGGAATTCGGAAAACAATTCTATCGAAATTTCCGGAAAAATTACCGCCACCATTTTATCACCTGCAGCACATTTCACAATAGAGTCGTAAAGGCATCAACGGCCATCGATCGGGCCATGTTCTGTGGCTTGCTTTTTCCTAGATGTGGGTGGAAATTTGGGTGGTTCAAGTGGTTGGGAGGATGGGTGTCTTGGCTTGGGGTTTTGCTGCATTCAGTTCAGCTAATCAATGAAATTTTAAACAAACATGAACTTCAAATATTTATAATGAATCTCTAGCAAAAATTCGAAGCTGAATGTAGTTGCAATTTACTCTTCTCTCTCTCTATGACTGGACATATTTGTTTTTGGTTCAGGTTGCCACAGTGGCATCTCCTTACGGAGATTTTCCCTATTAACACATGCCACTTGCCCCTAATAGACGCGTGACTCAGCGTCATTAATTGCGTACCGGGGAATCGGGTATCCGTTCAAGTTTATTTACTTTTTTTTCCAAATACTTCTGATTTTCTTCTTCTCAATAGTAATGGGGATTATGTGTGATATTGTTGTCTGGCAATTGTTTGAAATTAATGCAAGATTACTCATCCGTTGTGTGGCAAGGTGTTGGGTCGGCAAAGAGGGATTACTCATACGCCGTGGGCTACCAGTTGATGATTGAGGTATTTTCCGAATGTATTTGCACCGGAAAAACAGCTGAGGCTCCTTCATCTAGATTGCTTAGTTCAGTAATTTTTTTGATTAGGTAATGACAGAATAGAGCCAGAATTGTATACGGGAACTGTACTAAGAGATATCCAAAGTAATTTTTGTAGATTTTATAATCAAAATTGTTTAACATTGTTGAAAACACAACTCAGCGCTGTTTGGCATTCCATTGACGAGTCATAATGCAAAATAGGGATGGCTAACAAAGGACTGTTTATTCGAATACGCTCTAAGAAGTATGCTCCCACTATTTTGGATTGACTTTTTTTTATTCAGTTAAAACTTCTTTTGATAATACCTTTATTGAACTTTTAATTATACATCTATTGCCATGTTCTAAAGTTTACTTTTCGAATTCGCATCTTGAATTTTATTTCAAATATTTATTACCTCATTTTGAATGCGTTTTTTAACACTTTAATTTGCCTTTGTTCAGACGGTTTTCGCTTTGCTATGGTTTCTATTAGTTTTAATTGTTTTTATTCGCAAATAAATTCTTATTGATTACGCAAATTGTAGGCGATGAACAGCGTACCGTGCTCGTCTTATGATTATTATTATGAGTCGTTCGCACCGCAGACATCCAAGATAATTGTTCTCATTGTTTTATGAAGCTGCTTGCGTATTTTCCACAAAGCGTTTAATTTAGTTTTAGCATCCATTTAATACACATACGTATGTGTATATCGTATATACACAGATCTAAATTTAGAACGTCTTTTTGGATCATGAATGAGAGCCTACGTAGCCAGTGGCAATTACTGTCCAGCATTTAAGTATTTTTTATGGGTTTTCCATTATTTTGACGTGCTTCAAGTATTTATTTTTTCTCTTTGTTATTTAATTCACAAAAAAAAACGTGTTCTAAATTTAGTACACATTTTAATGGTTGTTTTCAAAAAAGGCATTATGGTTTCCAAACATAAATATTTACCCACAAAGTGGCGTGTGGCCAGGACGTCGCGTTTATATTTGTTAAAAAATCATTTATAATAGACCAAAAATGCAGTTCATTTATAAATCTAAAATTTTTTCTAATTTTCATTTATTTTAATTCAATAAATTCTAAAAGCTTTTCATTCTAAACGAAAGTATTTGTAGTTTAATTTGGTACATACGTTAATGAAAATTTTCTAAAATTAAATATCTTATTTCTCTAGTATTTGAAGTAAATTATCTAAATTAAGTACACATATCAACAAATTCTTTTCTAATTTTAAGCTTTATGATATATGTAGTTAATGTGAAATTATTTTAAGTAAGTTATTAGTGAACCTGCACTAAATTAATACATTTGATCTAAAATTCTATCATCTTCAGCCCATTTGATCTAAAATCTCATCGTTTTAGCAGAAACCGAAAGATCTCTAGCAAATTCGTTGTACTTCGTGAGTTTACATTCGGAAAATATCAATTTCACTTGTGGTAATGCCCCCGTCTTTTTCGATTGCTTATGCTTTGTCATAAGCAGAGACTGACCTAGGAACAGATTTGTTTTGATAGCTCCAATTGATAAACATGCCGAAAACACAAATAAACAGGAATATAACACGTGTGTAAATGTGAATCGCACTAAAAACAAAGCGATAACTCAAGTTGAAGGTCCGCGATCAGAAGTAATGTTGTCAGGTTGAAGGTCGCCAGGGGGTAAATATGGTAAATGTATAAGCATATGGTAAATGAGTACTCACCGACTGTTTTGATGATCTGGTAATCGTCTAGGATATATTTGCGAACACCCTTTGCGGTTTGAACGCTGCTGCTTTCCTCGGAATCATCGTCAGTCTCCTCATCGTCTGTTTCATTGCCATCGTCCTGTTCGCTCTCATCGGAATCATCGTTGTTGGTCACATCATCCGTATCATGACCATCGCCATCTTCCCCGTCCTCCTCCTCGTCCACATCATCCCCATCGTTGTCCACAGATGTTGTTGTTGCGCTGCTGCTGCTGCGGCTGCAGACACTGATGTGTTTGGATTGTGGTTGTTTCTTCTGTTGTTGTTGTTGTTGTTGCTGCTGCTGCTGTTGTTCTTCTTCTTCAGTTTCCTCACTATAATCGGATTCCAAGGGATCTGATGACTCACTTGAGGCGACACTGTGACTGCCGCCATTGACATTGCCGCCAACTGAGGCACGGCCCAATTTGAATGTGAATGTTGCCTCTGTGTTCATGTCATTTGTGGCATTTGTTGCATTTGTTGTTGGAATCTGTTTCTTCTTGTGTTGCTGCAGCACTGACGATGACGTCATGCTACTTCCGGTTCCTGCCGTCAATTTTGATGTGGAGCCGCCTTTCGACGTTACTGACGTCGTCTTGTTCCCGCCTGTCAACGGCGTGCAGAATCGTGCGCAAGTTGCTGTCGACATTGTTGCAATTGTTGTCACTGCCGCTGCCACTGCTACCCTTGTTGTTGCTACTATTAAAGTTGTTGTTGTTGCTGCTGGTGTTGTTGTTCCTGAAAATAGACAGATTGACAGACATTGGTTAGCTGGCATTTGACAGTAAGTGTGCAGTGTAAGCGAATAAACGATTGCTCTATAAATACGAATATGCACTCTATTTTTGTGGTGGCGCCATCTGACGACAGCACAATGCCTGAAGATGGCAATACTATAAATATCTATTACATAGGATCTTTTTTTTTGACTGAAAGAAATGTACATTTCCTTTAAGTAATCTGTAATGCATAAGAGCTTCTCTAAAGTTTCCCTACAAAATGTACACACTCTACTTAGCAAAATAAGTCTAAGTTTTTAAATAAAACTAAATTTAATTTTAAAATCTAAAGCTAAGAACCAAAAAGTTACTAACATAAAAAAATATTCGTTGTAAGATAACTAATTTTTGAATGCTTTTTTTCTCTAAAAGTTGTCTTACTTAAAAAAAATATATTTAAGATACTTTAGACACAGGTCTTTTTTTTGTTCAAAGTATAAAAAGTTTAGAGATTCGTTTAACAGTAAAACATATACCAAAAAAGGAACAAAGTGTCTTAAAATATAATATCGAATATAATTTTTGTTATTTTTTTAATCATTTTTCAATATCAAAATGTTTAAAGATTATTTATAATTCACCACACACTGGTAGCACAGCAAGTCTCTAGAATTATTGTTCAGATGTTTTCTTTATATTTTTGGACTGTCTCAACAACACGTCTGCACTCTATGACCTATCACTAAAGCCTTTCATTTGTCATCTCACTCGTAAACTTCTTCTTCCATATTGTCACTGTCTTTCAGACCTGTCAGTGCACTTTCAACACTGATTACTGAATACTGAACATCACACTCGGGCCATGCCCGGCAGAGGCAATCCTTGACTCAGTAGTAACCCTGACATTACAGAATAGGACAACTCTGTTAAATAGCTGTCTTTATTATTAACACTTAATAGATACATTCCAAACTGTCTTAATAGTATATACTTCTAAGTCTTCATTTAGATATTACTTATTTCCTTTCCTTAAAGAAGATAACAACTTATCTAAAACATCCACTAAATCTTTCTTATATTAATTGAAGTGCATTTTCATCTCTTCCGTTTGATAAAAGGGTATAAAAGACACTATGGCTCTAAGCTCTGCCGAGCTTTGGTGCTATTTTTGTGGCACTTTGCATGGTCGTTTAATTAACCAAACGTTGGAATGGGGAACGTCTTTTGTTCATTTCAAACTGACAGCTTTGGTCGTGCGTGTAAATTGAAAGCAAAATGAAATTGCCGCGGGACAATAAGAAAAGGCAGTGGGAAAAGTAATGGAGGAAGAACGGATACGAGAACCAATGGCAGCAATCAACAAGTGTTCTATGGCCCTATATCAAGTTGACAAACGCGCACAAAAGACGACAGAGACTAGAGATGGGAGCGTGTCGAAAGATTTAAACTAAAATAAATTTAATTTAATTAATCATTCATTCATAAAAATATTTTTTGTTTCAAGAGTTTATGTAAACCATTAAATAAAAAAGTAATTAATGAAATAAAACTAAAAAATAGAAAATGTCAAGACACGAACTCAACTCTAGGAAAACTGATACGAACTTTATTGGCCTCAGCGACTGTAGTGGAAAATTAACTTGTGTGCCAAAGGGTAGACAACAATGGAACCAACAGCAAAACGGAGCAGAGCCATATTACTGAGTACATAATAATACATATATTGTAAGTTTCTATTAAGATACAATAATAATTTTATTAATAACAATAAACGCATTTCTGATTCAATTTGATGACAACACACAAAGAAGTCCATACGTTGGATTGAGTTTATCGACTGTGTCAACCTTCCCCTCGACCTTCCCCATCTTCCACGTCTCCTTCTGTGTCTGGCCTTAATGCAGATGCATTTAATTGAAAAGTTTACCCAGCAACGCCAGGTCCAAGTCATCAAATGGCAATTGTGCATTCTCATACACATCATGAACAGAACTTAATACTCTATAAAAATCCTATAATATATGTACATATTTGATAGACGATCGCTTCGAAACTTTAAGAATTTTAAGATGTAGGAAAAACCTAATCTTTTGCAAAAATTTAAAGTTTTATTTATAAATTATACATTTTAATGGAAAATATTTTAATTTTGGGAAAAGTATGATAAAATCATGTTAAACTTAAAACAAAATGCTTGATGCACAGCCTGATTTAGCCAATTTCTATTGCTCTACAGGGTATTAAAAATCAATAAACATAGTTATAGGACAGGCTTGAGTGGCTTTTATTGTTTAAGCACTACCTGCTACTCGGATCATATATGCATGTGCCTAACTCATACTCGTATTCGTATCTGGGGCATGTGCTACAGCCATTTAATAGCAAATGCATTCAATTGTTTGTACCCGTAATAAATTATGCCATACGACGAGCACTAAAGAAATCGTCATATGGCCGTTGGGGCTGTCCCCAAATGCCTAAATAGAGGCTGTGTTTAGGCTTTCCAAGTGTGTATGTGTGTGTGTATGGTGCGTGGGTGTGTTTGAATGATTAGTCAACAAATCAAGGCTGCGTATACAAAATTTGGACAAAGGATAATGGATTACCAGCTGTTTTGTTTGAACTTGCAGCTAATGAAGGTTTTTCCTATGGCTTCAAGCAATTTTCAGATGGCGCACTTAGGACTTGATTGAAGTCATCATGTTAAAAGCAAAGAAAGAATTTAAAAAATTACAAAAATAATGTACATCGACAAATGGAAATGCATTAAATGGAATTTTATAAAGATATTCAAAACAAAGAAGAAATATTTAAAAAATCCATATAAATATTAATATCGATTCTGCGGAAAAAACAACAAAGAAATCAATCAACTGTAGAGAGGGCAACAACTAGGTCTCCAGACAGTCTGCCAGAGCTCTTATTAGTCATATTTACAACTGAACAAACAAATAAAATATATTTATATGCATTTTTTACATATAATAATTAAAATTTGTTAAACTTGGCAAAATATTTTTGTTTTTGCTATTAGAACGAAATGAAAACAAAAGAGTCTTATTTTAAACTTTATTATTGTTATTATTATCGTAAGGTAGCATTGAACGTTCATTTATTTGGAATGCTTGTTGTCAAAATTTTGTTACACACATAGATACATTCTGCACATATATGTATTCTGACACACATTAATTCCCATTCATTTTATGAACGGCTGCTGTCAGTCAAAATTATTTATCTACGAGCTTAAAAACGCAACTAAAAGTGCGGAAACATAACTTTAAGTTGAGTATCTCTATAACTATATATAAACATTTATATGTATTTGTTATTGTTATTGTAGTTGTAGAGGCAGCAAAGTGCAAAGTTTTCAGAACAATTTTTCAAAATTATTGTAGACAATCACTCGGCCTGTAAATTAGCGCAACAGCAAACAAATGCCGTCTATACTCAGATTTACTTATATACGTAGATATATGTATATTCTGAGAGAGTAGGAAGAACCAACGTCAGTCAGTCAGATGTTGAAGATCCCTCTCCCGCGCCTCATCTCTTACCCCGCATTCACCTTGGACGGCTGCTGCCAAAATGGAAAAATTGAAATGGAAATTGGGGTCGTCGTTGGCCTGTTGGCAAGCAAATTGTTGAATGTTGCTTAATCTTCCGGTGGCTCGCACTCTTTTCGTATTTTATTGGTGTTTTTTTGTGAATGGGAAAACACCATAAAAATTAAGAGGTATAAATAATAACAAACGTATTGCAATTAAAACGTAAAAAACAACGTCAGGTACCCAATACATTTGAACATGCCAAACAAAAGTTTGCCAAAATTGCACAAGATTAGAAAGCCAAAATACATAAAAATGCAAAACCAAATTGAAGAGTAAAATTTGGTAGTAAAGATTTAATCTTTAAAAATGGCTTCATTCATTTTCTGAAGAAAATTTACTTTGCATTTAATCAGATGCGAAGAATGGAGGTAAAATATTTTTTAAAAATCCTGAATTTCCTTTAACTTGAAAAGATTTTTCTAATCAGTCTTTAAGAGCTGCAAAATTGAATAAAAATCATAAAATCATACATGGAAACCTTAGCGCGAAAACTACAAAAATGAGATTATAACCAAAGAAATACCTGAATATTTTCAATTAAACACTTTTCACATAGATAACGAATTGACTATCATTATATACCGTACAGAAGCGAAAAACCCCAGCCACTTGTCACAGATCCCCACAGTTAATTTATTGCTCAATTTTGTTTATATTTCTTTTCATTTTTCTTTATTGTTGAAAATTTCCTATCGGATTATGAAACTGTCCCCGTGGGACTTGTGCCAGCGGCAGCAACAGCAGCAGACACCTCAACAGGCAGCCAGATCGTTGGCCCTGATTTATATAGAGCATTATAAAATAACTTTTAAATGAAAGAGAATTATTGCTTAATTATGACTGCAGACTTTTGAACTTTGATACGGGATTGGGGCAACATTTGAGTCAAATGGAAATCCAATGAAATTTATATCGAGACTTGCAACATTTATTAATTTGTTGCTCCTCCCACCTATAGCGCTAAATAAATTATATTATTAATTAATTAATTAAGAGCAATGTTATGCGATTTGTTATAAATTGTTGCATGTTCATGCCTATAAATATGATGCGCCCCTGGCGACGAGTAGAGCAACAACAACGGCATCAGCATCAGCGTCATATTATCATCATCATTTCTATATTTTTACCGAGAATTTCCAAAATTGCCGTAGGCGATTATTAATGTACCGAAAATTTTTGGTTTATCATTAAACGACAGTGGGAAAAAACAAAGCGAGGAAAAGGCAAATTATGAATAAGTGTGGCCATATTAATTAATGACGCAGCATGAAATATTATTGCACATTGTGATTGGGACAAAAAACAAAAAAAACAGAGATTTTATCTCGAAGGTGACTCTAGCCCATTATAATCGTAAACGCACTCTGGCTATAATAATAATCAAAAATAATGCCACCAAATATAACCATAAAACTCACGACGCGGCAACGTTTTCTTTTCTGTTCTTGTTGTTATTGGTATGTTGTTGGGGTACTTGCACTGTGTGTGGCAGAAGGGGCAAAAAAGATTTATGGTTTTGTTTTATATTTATAGAGCAAATATTTCCGGTGTCCTTGTGCCAGTTGTGACACAAGAGAAACTTTCAATGCGTAAATGAAGTTTCTGAAATGACCTCAATCTGGGACGTATAACTAGGATATCAAATTGCTCAAAGGAATGAAAATAAATATTGGATATATCCAGAAAATTGTTAGAAAAGTTATTTCAAAAGAGTATGAGTTTTTATTATAATAAACTGCAAACATTTTAGAATAGGTCAGATACAAAAATTTTAAAATGTACTGATATTTATTTAAGAACCAATTTGACCAATTAACTTGAAAAGAAATCTTCTCATTCTACGAAAATGTAAGCTAATTAAAAATGAAATTTTTCATTAAAATAGAACTGCAAACATTTTGAAAAAAGTCTAGAAAAACATAAAAAAGATAAAAAATAATTCAAAATGTACTGAAATTTGTTGGGAAAAATGTTCAAAACTCTATAGTTGTTAAAAAGAGGAAATATAATATTAAACGTTTATTTAAGAACCAATTTGACTAAATATGTATAACTTTCATTGAAAGCATAGTTTGTTACGAAAATGTAAGCTAATTAACATGCTTAATTACCTAAAAATGCATATTGTTAATAATACGATTACCAGAACCCATTTTAGAAAGCAAACATTTATTATTTTCGTGCTTTTTTACACTTGGAAGTATTATAATGATTACTCACTCAACTAATTTTTAACAGCTTCTGTTGCCGCGCGTCCCTCTTTTTATACGCCGACTTTTGCCGCCGCCGCTTTTTGTTGTTGTTTTGGTTTGGTTTGGTTCTCCTAACGATCGCTTTTTGCGTCTATCTGTCTGACTGTCTGACGATACAGTTCAGTATCATAGATATAGATACATATATGATTCTTTTTTTCGCTGGAGCAAAATTTGAACGCTTGCGAAATTGTTAAAAATAAATATGTTACTTTAGCGTGCACGATCTTTTCTTCGCTTTTCCGCCGACTTTTATTTATATATATATTTTTTTTTTGTTTTTTGCCCGCAAACAGAAATAAACTTAACACTCAACGGTGCTCAGCTGGCCACAGAGATAGGTAGATAGGTAGGTGTATATAGGTGTATATGTATATAGCCACAATTTGCTAAAGATTGAAGACAATCCAACGGAGTTTTTTACAACGTTTATTTGTGTCACTTTTTGCCCGCTTTGTTTTTTTTTGTTGTCTTTACTTATGGACAATTGTACCGCTTTTTGATTTACAACTCTTTTCGACTGGCTTTTTGTTTCAGTTTCAGTTAACTCTATTGACGATGACAACGGCAATCTGGAGATCTAGAATATCCGGTTTGTTGCCAAATACACTAGGCCGCGCTTAGCCGGAGTCTGTTGAATGCATTTAACAATTGCAATATGCAAATTTTTAGCTGCTTTGCCTATTCTCCTCTTTTTTTTGTTTAAATTTTTAAATAAATTGAGAGTTGTTCAGTTAAATTTGTGGCTGACATTCGCGTTTTGTTTTCTAGTTGATTAATCTTTTTTTTTACTTTAATGCAATTCTTCTAGCCGCTTTTAGTGAGTTTTCTTGAGTGGGTTTTCCTTTTAGTTTTTCTTGGTGCTTTCAGCTGACCAGCCGCTTCCACGTTTTGCACGAAACTGAAACGTAAAATCTGCGAATTGCTTGCCACCAGCAGCTCTCGATGTTGCCGTCAAACGTCGCGTCGCGGCGTCGAAGTCGACGTCGCAGTCACTGTTGTTGTTATTGCTGTTGCTGTTGATGCACACACACGCTACGTTGAGTGAGACTGTTGTAGATGATGATAATGAGAATGAAGCTGTTGATTATACTCGTAATAATGATGATGTGCTGGGCTCTTTGGTGAGATGCTGCTGCCTTAGTTGTTGTATGTTTGTGTTTGCTCTTAGCCACATTTACGACGCCATATGTGTTGCCGTGTATGTTTGTCTTTGGAGTGTCTGCCACATGATGTAGAAGTGTTGTTGGGGCATTAAGTGACAAACGCAGTTGCAGGATCACTAGAAGTAAAAGCAGCTTGTAATCAAACGTTTAAATTTGTTGAGAAAGGAACAGTGGAATCTGCCCAGAAACAATAAACATCACTTGTCTTTTTGAACCTATTAAATCGCTGATGTTTTGGATACCACTTTGAAATAAAGTGATCCATCGTACGGTACATTATGTACACATGAACGTATGAAAAATGTACCTGTTTTGGTACAAATGTACCACATGCCCAGTGTACCTAGTTGCTGTTTGTTTTGAGCAGACAACGCGGCAACGAGATTTTAACGCCTGCTGATATTAACAATATTTTCGGGCTTTGTTGCGTGTTGTTGAGATTTTGATTTGGTTTGTTTGTTTGCATTACACATTGGGCCTGTTAACTACAAGTTTAAGGCAAATGGCAAACGCCTCCTAAACACTTTGCATGTTTATACGCTGATTTTGTTGGCTGTTGTAATAAAGCGTGACAAGGTCAGGCGTCTGCGTGTAAGAGCCTCATTTAGATGGGAGCTGCTTCTGCTGCTACTGCTGCTGTGCCCGCATAACTGTTAATTCTGTTCCGCATTTTATATGCTGCCTGCCACGCGTGCAACTTGTATGCAAATTATCCAAGTGGTGCTGCACCACCTGTCAAGGGCAAGGACAAGGAGAACACTTACCGTTTAAAAATGGCGCCTTCATCGGGACGATGCGCCTCCGAAGTGTTGCTGCAATTACTCACATTTCATTTATCATACATATGTCCAACTAAAACAACAACACTTACTTTTTGGCCTATGACGTAGCAAGCCTAGAATTATCTCGCCTAGCCAATTATAAAAACCATTTCCGAAGCATTTTATCATCCTAAATTAAATTAGTTTATTTATGAAAAGTTATGGAGCTGCCAGATTGCTTGAGTTTATTTAAATTGCGATGGCGCCCCACTTGTCAAAAGAGTGTTGCCAGTAATTATGAGTTTAGGGCTGCCAAATACTGGAAAGAAAGCTTGAATCAATCAATCAGCTTATTTAAATAAAAAAGCATTTATATAATATTTTATTCGAAGCCCAGTTTGCAAATTTTTTTCATTATATTGTATCAAAAATGTGTGTATAAAAACTTCGAACTCAGTCTCAATTTATGAAATGAACTAAATTTAATTGAAATTTCTGTCAATTTATAATTTCTCATGTGATTTTTAAACAAGACATAAATATTGTAGATTGCATGGATTTATTTTTTTCATGCATTCGAATAATTTTATTTTACATATACAATACATTCCATGAGCCACTGTGCAAATTGAACAGCTGTTAGTAGTGACGCTGCCAACTTTTTAATAAAAGGCCAGGTGGCAGCGCCAGTGTGCTCAACCAGCTGAGTAAAAAAACAATATTTATTGTCCAAAATATTAAATGAAAGATATTAAAATATGCAAGTTGTATTTAGCAATTTTTTCGATGTTTACAAATAAAGCATCGAAGAAAACATCGACAGTAAATGATCAATTTTCAAATTTGGAGCTGCCACCTTGCTTTGCCAAAGTTGGGCCGAGGCTGCCACACAGTTGCAACTTTTTGTGTGTTTTTTTGTTTTGTTGAAAATTTTTTAAGAATTTAAATAATTAAAAATAAAGTGTAATTTAATTCAAGTGCAATTTAAATAACCAAGAAAATGATAAATTTTCTAAAAAAATAAAGTTCATTCTAAAATTTGTTTGGGACACGTCAGCCTTTGCGTGGTGAAAAAATTAAATAGTTAGAAATTCTAAAAAAAAAAAATTATAAAAAATCGAAAAAAATATAACAAAACTCCTGTGAAAGCTTCAAAGTTCTAGCTCCAATATTTATTTAAAAAAAACAATCTTGATATTTTAACAATTTTACTGAAAAAAGTTTAACATGTCAAATATGATACCGTTGCCAAGGCTGCCACCTTTTATTTTTATTTTTTTTGCCAATGCAATCAGCTGATCAATGCATGTGTGTGGGTGTGTTTTGTGTTGTCTGTCATTCGAAAACCGTATATTGGCCAAAATATTAAATGAAAGATATTAAAGTATGCAAGTTGTTGCTCAATGTAACTATGTGCCCATAGTGTTGAACAATTGGAAATATATTAAAATATATAAAATGTAAGATATATTCAGTGAAATTCGCAAAGTTGCTTAGCAGCAACAACACAATGACAACAGTAGCGTCGGCAATAAAATAGCATAAAAGCTTCGAAGCTTTGAGAAACTTTCGCGTGCTGCGTATTATTGTTAAACGTGTGCTTTCAGTTTCAGTGGGTCACTCGAAAGACGTTGTTGTCGCTGTCGCTGTCGTTCTGAGTGTCGGTGTCGCTAGCTGCTTCGGTTTGTGCTGTGCGTGCGTGTGTTTGTTTTTGGCGCGAGCGTTTTTTGGCAGCAACAAACGGTTTACGTAGCATGTCGCAAGCGTCGTATTAAACACTAAGCGAAGCGGTTAAATAACAAATACCGAAAACTAACAAAAAACCATAACGGATTTGTTTGTAGCCAAATATTGCAAATATTCATTAGCATTAACTTGTGAGTTTTAAAGTTATATTCTAATATATATTTTTACATATGTAGATACACAAATGTATATTGTACATATTTATAAAGTTCAATATGTTCAATGCACGCGCTCAATAAGTGTTAATCAGAGTTTTATTGGCAACAAGTGTGACGACAATAGCTACAACAACAACAACAACAGCTGCACAGTAGGCGCTATCAAAAGCTGAAGGTGACAACGACAGCCCAAATTACAAGAACAACACTGTCAATAATAAGTGCTATTAGTTAGCAACTAAATCAAATGCCAAAAAAACATTTCTTTACATTTCCTGTTAAGCAAAGAGCTATATTTATTTTCATCTAAGCACCATATAAGTTCGAGTATTTTTCTTGGCAATTTCAACTATATGTTGTCATGGGACCCATCAAATATTTCAATTCTTCCGATTTCGATTTCGATTTATGTATTTCGCTTCGCTCACTTCATTCTCAATTTGGGGCAATCAAATTAATTGTCAATTTTTTGTTGTTTTTGCTTGCCGCTATTCGTAAGTTCCCCCACACTCTCTCTTACTCTCTCTCTCACTCTCTCGTTCTCTGTGTCGCTCTTTCAAGCTCTGCCATTTTCTCTTCGCCTTGACCATCGCCATCAGTCGAGTGCAGTTGCACCTGATTTATACTGCGCTTATTTCGTCTTTCTTTCATGCTTTTGTTTTCAACCTGTCGCATTACGTTTATACCCTGTACACAAAGCTTGACGGTTGCATATTGGTTTACTAAATTTGACTTTGCAGAGAGCTTTTAAATTAAGCGTTTAGGACATAAGTCTGATTTAATTGTGCAGCAGTTGTCTTTCTATATATTTCTGTATATGCCAAATTCAAGTACAGGGTATTCTATAGTTATCAAGCATAAAATTCACTCTGATTCCGCTTTGTGCTTTACACTAGAGTTGGGTCGTTTAGTTCTGAAAAAGTTCAAATGAACGGGTCATTAAGATGAGCGAATGAACTTATTCAGTCAATCATGAACTAAATCGTTCATTTCGCAGTTGGTCAGTTTAAAAATATTTTAAATTTCTTAGAGAAATACAATTAGAATTATATAAAAACATGCATGAAGTTCGGCGATTGGATTCAATTTCTTCTTTATTTACAATGTTTTAATTTCACATTCTTTTAGTTTCGAACAATGTGAAAGGTTTACTAAGCAATAATAAGCATAATAAGCAATATTTTAAGCAATAAAAAACCACACGTTTGTTTTGCAAGTTGTCCAACTTGTTGTTTGTCCTTTCCTTTAAATTCGTTCTTGTTTTGTTTTTGTTTCTCTTTCGATGCAGGCGGAGCTTGTTTCTGCTTTTTCTTATTTCTTTCTCTCCTCTCGCTCAAAACAAAACAAAACAGCACACACACATGTAAGACGGCGGCCATTAAAATTCACACGTACGCTCGAGAATGACAACCGAAGAAAAACAAAACGCTGCAGTAGTTTTGTGCAGGCGCGCTCGCTTGCTCTCAAGGCAAAACGCTTTCTGCTCTACTCTAACCTGCAACTTTCTGCTTAAGCGGGCAATCTGAAAGTGGCGCATTCGAAATTTTCAAGCTAGAATTTTGAAAATTTTACCAGAATTTTTGTTGGAATTTTATCAATATTTTAAGATTTTTTTCAGAACTTTTTTCCTAACTTCGCAACGCGTGGGCCAATTTGCACCAAACCAATTTCAGAATAAAGTTTATTATTTTACCTAATTTTGGATTTTGTTGCTTTTTTGAATTTTGTTTTTTAAATATTTTAAATTGATTTTTGAAAATTCTAGAGATTTGACATGGGACCAAAATTTATCGGTGCGAGCGAGAAAGAAAAGAGCAAAGAAAAAACAGAGCGAGAGATCGGACTAACAGAGTATACGGAGGTGATGTTAAATTTAATACTGAAATGTTAAATGTTGGCAGTGCTGCCAGAACAAGGTGGCTATCCAAATCCAAATGGCAACAACTGAGGAAATGACCAACTGAACTAAATGACTGATTTAGTTCACGACTGAAAAATGAACGATTGAACTTGGTCAGCAAATTGAACTAAAAAGCCCAACTCTACTTTACACACTTTGTCTGGTCAATTACCTTGCGTGTTGACAACCCAAATTTCAAAAGGGGGTTTTCCGGTGCAAAAATAACCGAATCGAATAACCAGTCAGCTGTTTGTCGAAACATTTGCCGAGTACAATGGCTGGGACAGGCCTAAGGAATTTCATTAAACGGTCTATAACACTTGACAATTATCGAGAATTTCACTTAGGCAAGAATCAGAATCAATTTTTTTAAAGAATAATTTAAAATTTCAATAAATTTATAGGCAAATACTATAAATACTCCCAAATAACAGTTGTGCTATATTACTATGAATTTAAATCGAAAATTAAGCGAAGCTTGTAAATAAAAAATACCATAAAATTTATTGTTCTTAGGTAGTTTTCTAATTTGAAAGCTTTCTTTATTCGTTATTCTTTTATTTAAGAGCTGATAAGCCAATTTGAGAGCTGTGTAAATAAAATAAAATTAAGTAAAAGTGAAATATTTGTTTCTAGATAAGTCAGGAAAAATATGTTTATTAAAATCTTATGGTGTAACTTGAGTGAATTCCAATTAAATTCTGTAATAAGATACAAGCAAAAATAATTAAAGTAAATATTAATATAAGAATATCATAATTGCCATTGTAATGCAGAGTATACAATAAAAAAGCTGCGACTTCCAGAAAGAGAGAGAGAGAGAGGAAGAGACAGAGAGAGAGAGAGATAGAGCGTGGGCATCCAAGTATGTCAATTGAATGATGCCCCAATTGATTTATTTACTTCGGTTTCTATAAGATTGTCATAACTTTGATGCGTGCCCAAGTGGAAACTGGTTTTTTTTTTCATTGTTTGGCCAGCGAATATGAAATTGTTGACCACTCAAAACAATAAATGCGATAAACAATCGATAAAATCTGTGCAATGGAAAGTGCGAGCACAGCAGCAATTCCAGCTAAATCAAAGCCAAATGCCGCCGTTTACAGAAAGTATCTAACAGATACGTTTCCATAAAAAAGTAACTACTTTTCAGATTACTCGTAATATGCATATCTGAAATCGATGAGCTCACATGCAACTGTTGCATGTACATACGTACACAGTAAATGCTTCGCAAGCTTTACTTTACTTGATAAGCTAAACAGACGCTGGGGCTCGAGTTCCAATTCCCCAACCCTGTTAAGCCCATTCGCAAACAGCTACTCTGTGTATTTTCTATTTTCCACTTTTTTTTTATGGGTTCGACATTATCACGTTCAGTTATTGTTCCTGTTATTGTTATACGCTGACTATTGTTGTTGTTCTTCTTTTTGTTGTTATTTTTGTTGTCTAGCTGATTACTCATAATTTTTTGGTAAGCGACCTTAAGGCTTTCATGATGAGCGATTGCTTTTGAACTTGGGCATTTGGTAAGCGCCTGCGATAATGGAAACTTTAAAGTTCGAAGGTTGCTTTGTTGTCAGCTTATCAATAAAACCGGAACCAATTGACTTGAAAGGGTATATTGGCAAATAACTTCCTTTCCTTTAGTTCATCTAATAACTGACTTAAAGAACCTTATTTATGATATGAGTTGATTCATTGATTACCATATTTCAATCCTGCAGATTTCAGCTAAATCTTTCTATAAATAGAAAACAGACAAAAACCATCTGCACTTTTAAGTTTTTTTTGCATATTTTTTCAGAATATCTATAAGTTTGTAAATTCAGAAAAATTTACTTGAACTCAAAAAATAAAACCTAAATGAAAAAGCAAACAATTTTTAAAATGTAAAACCCTAACTACAATTTTGCTAGACTTTAAACAAATATTTAGTTAAATGTTTATGACTATTTGAATTTGAGATTGTATTGTAAAAAGGCTTACTTAATATGTCGTACAATAAATTTCAAAGAACCAGGCAAATATTTAACTCGAAATTCTTTTATATACTTCGCAAGTCACAATGCGTTTTATCAGCATTGCTAACCTCATCATCACCATTATCATTATCGAGTTGGAAGGGGAATTGTTTGTAGATCAGACAAATATATAGCTCAGCCAGATATAATTTGGATCTATTTAAGTTGCTGCAGTGGATAAACCAGTCTCCAGATCTAGTTTTATTGCATAGTGCGACAAAAGTGCTACGAGTTTTCTTTAGGAAAAATAAAATTGCCCAAGTGCAAAGCTCAGTAAAAAATGATTGAAGTATGTAATGAACATCCATAAATATTCAAAATTATCTATATGTATCTCTAATATTGATATGCACCATTATCATTAGTTTGCCATCAAGATAGTACGGGTATAACATGTGATTGAGCAGGTATAACTGTTTCAAGGCCCTCCAAAACTGATAAGGACTACAGATCCGACTATCTGTTTCCCAATGGCAACAAGTGGACAACCTCGAATGGAAAATTCTGCTACTCTGTTTTCAGATTTCACATGTGTTGTTTTGCCCAAAAAAATTTTTGATTAATGAGTTCGATTCACACGTTTTGATAAGTAAAAGCGAACAAAATATGATAAGAAGAGGCTGAGAAAGCACTTGGTACCACAAATTTTAACCCACAAGAGATTCTATATATATTTTTCAAGCTTTTACTTTTCGCCCGGTTGCAGTATACAACTGTTCACACCTGAACCCCACAACCCCTGTTCAATAGATATTTGTATGTTATAGTTGTAAACGGTTGCCCTCCACAAATCCATTTAAGCCAAGTACTTATTTTGTTTGGCATGAAAAAAAAGATAGAAAAATAACCGGTTGCTAAGTATTTGGCTAGTAGAACTAATGGGGAACCGTACGGCGCCATTGAAAGCTGTCCAGGGGCATCCCAATTAAGTTGATGTACAGCGCTTTACTACGGTGAATACCCTGTGTATGCATACCGTAAAGGGTATGCACGATTTGTAAGCTTAGCTTTCGATTTAATCAAAGAGTAATTCGAATTTCTTGGCAACTCAATTAACTCTTTTACATCTATTTGAATATTTCATTTTAATGACAGGCATTTTATCGACTATACTTAATTCAATTTTCTGCTTTTAACTAATGATTATATTTTTAAATTCCGTGCAGGGTATTTCACATCCGACTATCACTTAAATTTATTCCTCTTTTGTTTTTATGTCTTTATTACTCATTAATTTTGCGTTAACAAATACGAAATTATTATCAACGCTGTTGCTTATAAAGCTGTATTTAACTGTTTGCATGTGGAACGTAAGTTCATTTTTGTCATCCAATAATAACTGTACAGACTTGCAATTATATGCGGACAAACAACTAGCATTGATCCCAAGTCAGGGCAGAGCGGAAGTTATTGCAATTAAATCTAAAAAAGAGATATATGATAAATATGTAATATCAATTTTTTTAAATTGCATTGCACAACTTTTAAAGTTCTACCTAAGTCCAAAAGGGAAGTATACTTTTACTAAGCACTGTGACAGCATTTTCTAGCTCTAGAGGTTTCTAATTTCCGTAAAACATTCTTTACCCGTCTCAGAAAAAACAAAAATTATTAAAATATGCTTACGTTGCTGATCTAAATATGATATAAATTCGTGTAGAAGAAATTAGCAAATAAAATTTCCTAAAGAGAATTAAATACATAATAGCTCTAAAGTTCTAGTAAAAGATTGAAATTACAAAGATTTGTAAAATGGAAATCGAAAACAAAGATTATTTTTCAAAACTGGGTACGGTACACTTTTCAACTTTTTCAATCTTTGCTGTGCGAAAATTTGCTTTATTCTCATCCCAATTGATCATGCCAAATCAATTAAATCACTTGATCTCAGACAGCAATCAAGCCAATAACTGTTCGCAGTGACTGTAATTAGAGACTCAGTCGCGTGATTGATCTTATATATCTTTTTATACTATATCTATATGCCCAGACAATATACTACAGCAGTGGTCGGCACCAACACAGTCATATGTTTGCATTGCGTTAGTGTGCATTTTTGTTCGCCTAACAGCGGAATAACAGCGACGTTAACAGAAGCAAATCGTAGCAGTGTGTCGTACGTGAGCGTACGTGAGCGGCAGCGCAGTCGCCACGCAAGTTTCCTATGCCTACGGGATAGGGCCGTGCCGAGCCCTGTACTACAGTCATATATTGCATATAATTGACCCACTAAAGGCATTGAACTTGACATTGCACTGGTTCTGTTATGAGATCGTCAGACTAAACGGTTTGCCTGAAACGGTTCAGATGTGAGGCAAGGCGATCTTTTAAGTACAATTTAATCGCTTTTTTTCTTAGTCAGCTACTTGTCTAACCGGTTTACAGTTGTTTATTTACTTTAGTTTATACAGCTTTAAATGTTACTTAGCACAAACTGTGTCCGCTGGTAACAGCAACCCATCATAATTATTTCCTATAACTGTTAAACACATTTCTAAAGACCTCCAGCTATAGCAACAAGCAAAAAATGTTTTTTGAGTCATTTTCTTTAATATAGTAATTTTCGTTTTAAAACATGTTGAATTGTGTATAAGTAAAAACTAAAACCATATTTATTCTCAGAATATTTATGCATTTAAATTTATTTATAATATATCAAAGCTTGATTTGAGCTGACAATTTAAGCAATTTCTTATTCGCAAATTCAACAAGTATTGTCATTAGTTTTTTTTTAAATATACATAATTAATTTTACTACGTATTTTATTATAGTTGGAATAAAAATGGAAAGGAAGTTCACTATTGCAAAATATTCAAATGTTTTAGATGCGTTTCTGTTTACATTCCAGTCACGTTTTTGAAATTAATATTTAATGATGTGAAATTTAAATTAATTTCTGTCTGGTAGGGTTTTTAATATAAGTTTTTATATATTTTATTATTTTTTTAAATGATTTTCTTGTAGAAACTATGAAAACGTGAATTACAAAACAAATGACCAGTTTCTCAGAATCTAAAATTTTTCTGGGGATTATCCAAATTGAGTTAAGTTCACATCTCTCAGCTAATCATGCAAAAAAACTATGACGTTAACTTGTGGTATTTATTGGCTCTTTGTCGTAAATAAATAAAAACTAATATTTAATAGGAGAGATGAGACTGCAAAGTTGTTACCAAAACCCGCCTAGCTGTTAATGTTATAAAGCAGGTGTTTATAAGTCAAGTACACAGCATTAAATGCTGATTTTTGGCCAACTTTATTCGACAATTAGCAAATTCGTTTGTTGGCAAGAGTTATTAATCAAATTTTGTTGAAATTCATTTAATAGACTCAAATTTCCATTGTGTGTGTGTGTGTTCAAATTATAATTTTCATATTCAGTATGATAATCAACACAAAAAAGCGACAAAAAAATCATAAAAATTTCACTAGACTCGACGTCAATAGACAATTCTGATCAGACAAGGGCAACACTGCGTATGCGTAATCAATGCTATAGATAAGCAAATAATGTTGTTCAGTTTCGAGAGTTTTTTTCGGATGATATGATGATTAATATGTATGTTTTTTGTAAGCACAGCAACCACAGTGGTCAGCTGCTGAGCGCATGTTGATTCAATGATTCGACCAATTAGATATTGGTGTTAATTTCCAAAGAGGAACAATCGCTTGTATTTATACCCTGTACTATGCCAACTGTAGAGTCAGTCGTGTTTAAGGCATGAGTGGTGAGTGGTGTTAATTGCAGTTATCTAACTGGTAACTGATAACTGGTAAATAATATGGTTATTGCCTATGGGATTAACTCAACTTTGTATGGAAGTCTAATCTAACATTGAAGTAATATTTAAGCAATAAAGTCAATATTTTTGCAACAGTTGAAAGATTTATAGATTAAACTAATCTTTAATCTATGTTATACTTTGCAGAAACCCAAACATTATCTGAAATCATCACGTAAATGTGCTTGGAAACAATTGA
Organism: Drosophila suboccidentalis; assembly: GCA_037043435.1. Lineage (NCBI taxonomy): Eukaryota > Metazoa > Arthropoda > Insecta > Diptera > Drosophilidae > Drosophila > Drosophila suboccidentalis. Next base: position 23,052 of record JBAMBK010001746.1, on the reverse strand, counting down.
AAGACTTGAACAGACGTCAGCAACTGCGACGACTGCAATACGAGGATCCGGAAACTTTTAACGAAGCTGGTACTTTGTTAATACCCATCCAGGAAGAAGACGTTCAATCCACAGAAGAAGATACTAAAGCGGATCGTATAGCTCAGCTGCGGAGCTTGGAATATCTGAGAGATCTACGAACCCATCGCTATACAGACACCTATGTGGAACCTAGCAAGTGTACAGAAATTATAGAATTAGTTGATGTAACTGAGGAGCACACAATGCCCAACGATACGGAGAATCCAGAGTGAGTTTAAATTGGATAATCTTTTTTAATATTTATAATATTTGTAATCTTTTTCTCTATTCCTTGATAGAACCAAACCGCTGAACAACAACAACAATAACAATGGCAACGGTAAAAGCGCACAAAGTAAACCAAAAATCCAACCAAAGTACAGCATCCATCGGGATGTGCTCACACACGAGCTGGTCATCAAGGATACGGGCTATGCGGCCAGAGATAAGAGTATTCCCTCCTCACTGCGAAATTGCTGGCGAGGCTGGAATTTCCTGTCCCTCTTCACCGGCGTGATACCCATCCTACAGTGGCTGCCACAGTATTCGCTGCGGCGGGATCTTATCGGTGATATTATAGCCGGTTTCACGGTGGCCATCATGAATATACCACATGGCATGGCCTATGGCATGTTGGCCGGTGTCTCTGCCGGAAATGGCCTCTATATGGCTGTGTTTCCGGTGCTTGTCTACATGCTGCTCGGCACCTCGAAGCACATATCTATCGGCACCTTTGCCGTGGCCAGCATGATGACCCAAAAGGTGGTGTTTACCTATGCCAATTTTGATCCCAATGCAGTTACGCTTGCAGCAACAGCAGCAACAATAACATCAACAGCATCTCCACTCTCATCGCTGGCCACATCGACGGCAGCGTCTTTATCAATGCTTTCCACAACAACAACAACAGAAGCAACAACAACAACAACAGCAGCAACAACTGCAGCCTATTTGCTACAAAATGTAACAACAACCATGTTGCCACCTTCGGAGAATATTATCACAAATCTCGAGGTGGTCACCTCACTAGCCTTGGCTGTGGGCATTGTGAATGTAAGTGCAAAGATTATTTCATTATCATTCTTCAAAAAAATCCCCATAGAATTTACCTCAAAATATCGTACGAATTCAGCTTTCATTTAAGCACCTGTCAATGTGAATATCTTATCTGCAACTTGATGATACAAACATAATTCTTAGCTACAATACTTGTCAGTTATCAGAAAGGAAGTCAATTATTATTGAAGATCTTTATCTTTTCTTTATCAGGTCTTTTCTTTTACTGTTGTTTTCATTATTTTGTTAATTTTAATTAACTTACGATCCAAAGAAATTTTTATGTATAATATAGTTTAGTCTTTTGCTTTATTTTCCTTTAATTTCATGATATAATCATTATTATAATCTTGAATAGTTAGTTATATTTGCAATTGCATAATCATGTAAAATCATTTACTTTAATCTCTCTTGTATTCTCTTTTTTCTTTACACTCTGTGAACCAATCTGATACAATTTATTCATATATTTACCTCATATTCCAAACTTGAGCTAATCATTTTCATCTTATATTTCAGCTGCTCATGTCCTTCTTCAGGCTGGGCACACTTGCCTCCCTGCTGAGTGAGCCCCTGGTGAATGGATTTACCACAGCGGCTGCTTGTCATGTGGTCACCGCACAGCTGAAGGATGTGCTCGGCATAAAAGTGCCACGTCATAAGGGCGCCTTCAAGATCCTGTACACCGTGGTGGATGTGGTGAAGGGTGTGCCAGATACGAACCTCGTTAATTTCGGCTTCTGCCTGGGCATCATCGTCTTTATGACCATTTGCAATGAGTGCCTGAAGCCGTGTCTGAGTAAACGCTGTCGTTTCCCGCTGCCCGGTGAACTCATCGCTGTCATTGGCGGCACGCTGATCTCAAAATTCTGTCACCTGAAGGCGGACTTTAATTTGCAGCCGGTGGGTGAAATACCGAAAGGTCTACCAGAATTTCAATTACCCCGTCTCGATCTGGTGCCATTGGTCGCTGTCGATTCCATAGCCATTGCCATAGTCACCTACTCGATTATAATGTCCATGGGCTTGACATTTGCCAAGAAACATGGCTATGAGGTGCGGGCCAATCAGGAACTCTTTGCCATGGGCGTGGGCAACATTGTGGGCGGCTGCTTCTCCTGCCTGCCCATGGCCTGCTCTCTATCCCGTTCAGTGATTCAGGATCAAACGGGAGGCGTCTCCCAAATTGCATCCCTTGTGTCTGCCTCGTTGGTGGTGGCAACCATCATGTGGATTGGACCATTCTTCAGTGATTTGCCCAGGGTATGTATCATATAATTATATTTAAGATTTTAATCTTGAATCAATCTTTAGTATGCAAAATTTAGGTTTTCTTGATAAATTTCAACCAAAACATCCTGAGCAGGGTAATTAAAATAGTTATTGGCTTTAACATTTTTATTTAAATCGGACTACTATATCTTTTAAAATCTTAACGAGTTTCAAGATGCAAATATTGCAATTAAATCTAATAACGATACCGACAGATTGGAGGAGCTTTATTTACCAGTCCGACCTCTATTCACAGCCGAGGAATGTCAGTAGCACTATGATAACCTAATGCGAGATTGTATAAAGTTACTTATAATGCAAAATCTCAAAAATCGATAATTGGGTAATTTTTAACTTAAAACATTAAGATTAAATGAGGATAAAAAAGCAAATTTATTCAACAAATAAATATATTTTTTTTATAATGATATATTTAATATTTATATTTAAAAATAATATATTTTTTTTTACTGACAGTGCGTTCTGGCTGGCGTCATCATTGTGGCCCTGAAGCCCATGTTCATGCAGGTGAAGGAGCTAAAGAAGTTCTCGAAGCAGGGCAAACTGGAAATATTCACCTGGATATGCACATTCCTGTGTGTGGTGCTCATTGATATTGATATTGGGTAGCTAAAAACTATATATACCCTGCAATTACATTTATATATTAATTCTCCATTTATGTATTTCTTTCAGTTTACTTATTGGCGTTTGTGTCTCGTTGCTGGCGCTATACATAAAAGGACTGAAACCTTACTCCTGTCTTCTGGGCTACATGCCAGAGGCGCCAGGCATCTATATGGACATGAATCAGCATCGCAATGTGATGCAGGTGCCGGAGACTCGCATCTTTCGGTATTGCGGCTCACTCAACTTTGCCACAAGCCTCTTCTTCCGCCGCGCCCTCAACGAGACTGTGGGTCTGGACAAGAATAGCAATAGCAATAGATCTGGTAAAACAAAAACCACCTATGCGCAGGTGGCGCAAAATGGTGGCATGGCCATCAAAGGACAATTCATGGAGGCAGCGAATTCATTTCAGTTTCTCATACTGGACTTCACGATGCTGGGCCACATCGATGTGGCCGGCTGCTGTACGCTGAGTGATATCAGCAAGGAGCTGAAGGCACGCGGTGCTCGTCTGCTGCTGGCCAGCCCCGTGGATCGCGTGTATGACACTCTGGTGCACAGCATGGCCCTCAGCGAGGGTCCCTTCGAGATCTTTCCGACACTCCATGATGCCGTGGAGTATGCGAATGCCTTTCGTACTGCGTGATGAGATTCGCACATGTGATAGCAACTTGTGGAGCGTAACAACAACAACAACGATAACAATAACAACTTCTAATGTTAACCACTTAAAGCTTTAAGTTTACTTTTAAAGTTTGTTGCCGTCTTAGAAATCGTTCAGATTTAGGCTAAGTTCGTTTAAGATAGATAGATCTTCAGATGGTTACCTATTTCCAAAATGCCAGATACAATAATATTTTGTACTTAAAGCAACAATTGGGCCCCATTTCTCCCCTCTACCCACCATTGACAAGTGCGGGGATTGTGGGGTCATGGCGTTTAGTACCTTGAACTATGCACCGCCGAGTAATTGAAAACTTAATAATAACTGTAAAATATGTATTTTGTGCAATTTGTACCGAAAAATTATCAATTCACTTTTAGATTCTAAGCTTATGTAAAGCCAATTGTTAACTGTACATAAAAATTATACTGAAAGATTGTATTTACATACATTTTGTGAAGCTTTATTGTGGGAATGGGCAATTACACTATTAAAAAGCAGACTTTTCTCTAGCATATAATTTCAAGGACCCCCTTGGCATTTTCATTGGTTGGATTTACAGAAACACTACAAAGCTTAGGAAAAAAACCATTCGTGAAATTCGAAAATCTGTAACGAGTGTCGAAATTCGTTGACTCACAAATACTCTAAATTCCGTTGAATTCAAATATAAATTCCAATGACCCTAAATTTCCTTAAACTTTTAGTTCATTTTGCCGACAGCCCAAAAGTATGCTACAATAATTTGCACTCCACATGCATTCCACAAGTGAACGAAACGCTACTGAACGGAAATACCGACCCTGCGAGAGGGAGAGAGAGAGAGAGAGGACAGAGCAGGCCAACCGTCAGCCGAGTCATCGTCACGTACAATCGCAGAGCTGACACCGAGCAATTAGCAGGTAAAATGACTAAGTAAAATCCATTTTCAACAATTTCGGGTATTTGCGTTAATTTGTTTGTCTATATAGAAGTTAAACGTGCGGGAGGAAGTCAACCGACTACCAACTTCTGTAAATAGTCAATCATCAGCACAAAAGCTACATAAAGAGCTGATTAGTTATCAAATAGTCGTCAGTGTCAGGTGGATAAGGTCAAGTCCAGCTGCCATTAATGGCGACATGCGCTTGGGAAAATAACCTAAATTTATTGGTCGCATATGAAAACAATTAACTTGATTCCGATTAAACCCGATTAGTATGGGATTTTGTTGCGTTTTGTGGTTGTCCAGCTCAAGTTTAAGTTAAGTTCTCTATATTCAAGGTAATTTCAATGTGACAAATCTATGAACAGTTTATACAAGGGCATACTAGTATACTAAATATACTTATATGTATTTGTGAGAATGAGAAGAAGAAGGACTGAGAGTTGTTTCTGACAATGTACTAAGCTTAAATTTAAGCACATATTTAGCATAGGTTATTGTTGTAATTTAATATATTTTAAATATACATATGTAAATATTTTATCAGAAAGTTGAACTTTTCTATTCTTGTAATTATCTTACAACCTCTTACTATATTATAATATTTTTTAATAAGCGCAGCTTATATTATAATATATTTCAAAATACAACCAAACCATTTTTCAATTTAAATACTTTCCATATATTTTTTAAATATAATTTTTGTAGAACAAATTGCAATTGTTGTAATTGTAATTTGTTCTTTTCTTTTTGCAAATATCAAAGTATTAAAAGATTTCTTATATAGCTCAGATGCTAGACTTAATATCACAATTAGTTTTTTTTTTAATAAGATTAAGATATTAATTGTTATACTTTGAGCGTATTTTTCAAAATAATATTTTAACGCTACAACCAAAAAAAATTCTTTTATATAAATACATTAAAATGAAGTTCTAAAAAAGTCAAGTCCAGATATTATCAACAAACTCCCTTGACTCCCACTGCCAACTATTCCTAAGTACATTCATAAACTTTGTAAAACTTGAAGCTGAACTCGGAAAACCTTCAACAATTAGCGGCTTAATTTAGTTAGGCAAACAAATTGGTTGCCCAAACAGTTGGCCAAGACAATTTCATAAGCAATTTTCATGCTAAGGTCAAAGTTAGTTGTCTTCTTTGGGCGATAACAAACAACAAAATAAAGGAAAAAATATAAGTATATAACTTGTAGCTTCCCTCAATACAGTCTGAGAAATGCCTAATTCGTTGATTGTTAACTTCACAAAAATTGTTGACTTGTTTAGCACTTTTATGGCTCTGTTAACACCAAGTGGCCCGACTCAGACTCATCTCAATGCTCTCGGTACGGTTCAGGTTCAGGTTGCATGGCAAAAATAGAAAAACAATTACACTGCCTGTTGATAATATTGTTGTTATTTTTCGTGCTGTTGTTATTATTTGTATTGTTATTGTTGTTGTTGTTGCTGCTGTCAAACATTTTGCATCTGACACACGCTGTGGGAACCTTTTTGCTTTTTATAGACGCTATAAAGTTTTTTTACTTGTAAATATGCACATTTTTTATACCCTGCAGCTATGTAAAAACGGGTATTATAAATTTAGGCTTAAGCTGCTTTTCACTAAATTCCTTTTAAATTGTTTTCCTTATTGGTATATATTTAAAATATTTCGTATGCTTTAAATATTCTGAATATCGTATAATATGATTTATGGATAGGCAAGTTATTTAATAAATCAGATTATTAGTTATGTACAGGGTATCTCTTAGTCTTACTGGCTTTTATGCTTGTTGAAAATTTCTCAAAATGGTCAAACAACAACTTTAGTTTCATTGGGAAATCATTTTGCATTTAGTTAAGAGTCTCTTATGAAGTGCTGCATCTATCATTAATATTTGCAGGAGAACTTTAAATGATTTTAAACAAGTCAATTAATAATTCACACATGTTTTCCTATGGTATATAGATACTATATGTATTTATATATACCCATTTATATGATTAATGTGAGCAAGTGCGAGGCTCGTTGCGTTTTCTGAAGGTGACAAGCGTCAAAGGCGTTAAATTGTTGCATTTAATTCAAATGATTCTAAAATTAAATCGTTTTTAAGTTTGCCAAGTGGAAAAGAACAGGAATGAAAACAATATTAAAAAAAAATTTGCACAATTTTGTATGTTTTATACGAAAATCAAAGGTCGTCAGAAATATGTGGTGTTTTTTCTATTAATTATTTGTTATTTTACTATTTTTGTAATTTTCGGACCCCAAGAGTAAGAATATTAAGAACAATCTAACTAATTCTATAATTTTTCTAAATATAGAGTGAATATCGAATCAAAGCTATTAAAAATAATAAATAATCAATATAGCTTTTAAGCAACCATGAATGACAAAATAACAAAATTTAGAAGAAAAATGACAATTTTTAGTCTATAAAAGAATCAGAAAATTACTTAAATATAGAAAGCTTAGTTTAATTTCAGGAGCTGGAATAAAAGGAGGATTTATATATTTCCAAAGGAACATTACAATATTAAAAGATAGATTGTAAAATATCAATTTATTTCTAACATTTCAAGTGCGCGCTGTGCAAAAATTGCATAAAATGAAACAAAGGCTATGGCTATGGAGAAAAACGCCGTACTTAAAACATGTTTTGTTTACTCAATACATTTTCACATGCTGAACAGATATGAAAAAATAAAAAAAATATACAAAGTAAACGAAGGCAAAAAAAAGAGACATAAATGAAAAGACAAAAACAAATACTAAGGTACTGAGAAATATTTGCGGTTTGTAAGCCAAACTTAAAGCTTCCTCTCTCTCTCTTTCTTTTTGGGCTCTGAGCGATTGTTGCGCGTCTCTTTTGCACCTGCATCGATCGAAATTGTGTTGTGCATTGTTGTAATTGTCGCTCAGCTAAGAGACACTGGAGAGAATACAACGAAGCTCTTTGTGAGCGAAACTAATAAAAAACCAAGCTTCCAATGTGCTCCCACAACCAGTTTCAAGCGATCGCTCGTGCGGTGGAGACGGTGTGGAATATATATTTTGGAAAGACTTCTACAGCTGCTGCTTCTACCCTGCTGCCGTCGCTATACGATTTTTTTGCAAAATTCATACAACAAAAATTATAATTAACGATAAAGTGAGTTAATGTGTAGTTTAAAATGCAATATGCAAAATAATACTGCACCCAATGGGACATACTAGTTGTATATTGTAAGGATAAACTAATACAAATTGTTGAAGAAACAGACAATAAAGATAAAAGCGAAATTGAAAAGTTGTTTTCCATGGATATGACAACAACAATAACAACACAAGCAATAAAACAACCACATGCACATAACTCATTAACAATTATCAACTGTAAAAGGCCGACAGAAATAATGAATGTAATAATACAAAATGTATAGTAAAAAGAAAATCAAACGGAACTTTTCAACTATTAAAATTAGCTAAAAATATAAATATTTACACTAAATATCCAAATTAGTCAATATCAGTTAATAATATTATGTGTAGTGCGTGTTAAGGCTTACATAACTATGGACCAAAAATTACAGCTTCAACAATAAACTTAAAAGCTCAATAAAAACACCAAAACAAAATTGCAAAAAGTGTCATAAGAAATGAAGTAAGAAAGCGCTAAGCGCGAGTGCACGACTGAGAAATACCCTGTAGCAATTGACAGTTGATTAGTTTATTAAACAAATTATTAAGTTTGTCAATATAAACATTTATATATGTCAGCAAAATATTCATGAAATACATTCAATAAATGTTAGAGCCACAGTTACGGAAAAACTTTTAAAGAAATAGACTTGTTTATAGAAAACCTTAGATAGTCAAAGTTCCTATCTTACGAATATCTAATATACCCCTCATATGCTATTTTAGGCTAACAGGGTACAATATCCAAGAAATATTGTCACGAGACAAAAGACAAAATTAATTATATGATAACTAAATAAAACAATAACGCACTTAAATATTCGCTAAAAAAACACAGCTCATAAACTCAGCAGGAAATTTAAGCTGCTGTGATAAAAGACAACAACAAACAATTAGTCAATTCATAAAAATCAAAAGACACCATTAAATAAATAAATAAAAGTAAATTTGAAATTTTTATTATAATATTAACAAGAGTTTCCCCCACTTTTCTTTGTAGTCGCCGTCAAATCTCTTGCCAATTTCGCCGTTGCGTCCAGCCAAGTGCAACAAACAAATTATTTATTGATAATTAACTTGGCAATTTACAAGAAAAAATCGTCAAAATTGGTTACCTAACGAAAACCTCGTTTGTGCTACACGAAGGCAACAGAGTAAGTCAATAAATAAATAATAAAGAAATATTAATAACAAATTTGCTGATAATGTAAACCGCTGAATATATTGTATACAAAAAATGCATGAGAAAAAAACGAAGGTTTTAAATAAATAAGAAAAATACAGCTAAGCAAGTAATGCGATACTATTTTAAACAAGCGGTAAAGGCTACAAACAAGTTCCCGACTATAGGATACCCGTTATTTATTTAAAACAACATAACATATTTTTTATTGCATACTTTTAGGCACATACATAGCTTGAAACTTAAATCAGTCATTACTAACGTTCTGTTTGGCCGATCTTGTTGCGATTAAGTAGGATGATAGCTAATAATAGTAGTTAAATTTAATTAGCAAACAATATTAATAGAGGGCAATGACTTTTAAATTAAATAAAGAATATTAGAGAAGTTGTCAAACTCGTTTTTCTATAGTTAATATCCCAAATAATAATCAATCCCGGCTCTATATATAAATTATAAACCTTAAATGAATTGCTAAGTACTTTACCTGATGGAATAACATCATTATTATGTGTAACAGCGGTACGTAATTATCTCAAGATCAGATAATCTTGCTAATTGGTTTATTTTTGCATATATGTATACGAAAACAAACTTATAGAACACACGTCCATGTCTGACAACGCCCCATAATTAATGACGACTTTCAGATGACTTACTGTCAACTAAGACACGATTTTCACTATATAGAATTGCTTAACTACTTTGTTGTTGTTTTTCTATATGTACAAAAAAAAAAAACAAATTCAAAAACAGTGTGAGAACATTTTTTTTTAATAACCGCAATTAACTGACGAACTTTTCAAGGGGCTCATTTAAATTTCAAAAATTCAGCTCGAGCTGAGATGTCGTTTAGATACGATATTTGCTAGAGAGTCAGGAGCATTACGATTACTCATCCAATGTAATTATATATAATTTATGTATAGAATGGATCACTTGCAATCATCTCAAGTTGTGTGTTTTGGCTTAGAATAGCACAATTATCTGATTATTTTGAAGTACTTTAATTCCATTTTATTTATGAGTATTTTTTGACTCGTGTCGCATATGTAGTTTACCTTTGTAACACCCAAAACATTCCCGACAACAAAATATTTAGCTTGGCGAAAAGCTCAATGCATGCGTTAGCTTCCACTCAATAAGCTCCACAGCAAATACATCCACAAGCAGCAGCAGCAATAGCAACAATAACGCGTGCGCTTGTCTAATGCTTCGCCTCGGTTACGTCGGCGTAGACGTCGCTGTCGCCGTCGACGTCGCCGTCACCATCACAGTTGTCGTGTTAAAGTGGGTCATGGTTAAGTGTACTTCAGCCTCAGCTGCGAGCTGCGCTTGCGCCGTTCATTCGCTGTTTACGCATTACGCGCTCAGCTGTCGTTGGAACAGTGTCTAACTGTTACATCGCTCTCACAAAACTTTTACTTACATAACACGCTCTCTCAAGTTCACTCTCACGCTCACTCTCTCTTTCTCTTTGTCATTCTCTCATTGAACAGGACGACATGGGGTTCAGTTCACGCATGGACTGCTGCGGGCAGTTCGTAAAATATAGTTTGTTTATTGCAAACTTTGTGATGTTCGTAAGTTGCTTTAATTAAGTTGTTATATTTATTGTATTTTATTGCATTAACTTTGACATTTTCCAATTAGGTGGGCGGCGCCATTGTCTTCTGCCTGACACTGTGGACCCTAGTGGATCGCAGCTTTGTTAATGAGCTTTTGGGTACGAATCTCTTCTCTGGCGCTGTCTATGTTCTGCTTGTCACATCGATCATCATTTGCCTGGTCTCCTTTCTGGGCTGCGTGGGCGCTGGAAAGGAAGTCAAGTGTTTGCTCCTAACGGTGAGTTAGAGAAAAGTTTATACGATGAAGCTACGCATGAAATATATTTAAAAGCAGGGATCGCAAATAAGAGTTATGAGACGGAAAAAAATCGAGCACCATTAAAATGACAGGGACATTGGGAAAATCGCATATAAGTTATTTATTAAATAAATTTGTATTAAAAAGTTATACCATAACTCTTATTTGCAAGTTTTAAAATAAAAATTAAAGTACAGTCGAACTTCCCTAACTCGAATCACCATTATCCAGGAAAAAAGTTCGAGTTAGGGAGACTTCGAGTTAGGGAATTTTTTTTTTTTTATATATTAAAAGAAACTACAAATGCATTCAATCATAAATACATTCCAAATTGCAAATTTTTCTTGTCATTTTCAACAAAAAAGGATTCCAGTTTGATCAAGACCTGTCGATACTCTCAAAATTTGGTTTCTTCGTTCTTTTGCTGTATCCAGAAGAAGTTCCCGATTCAAATGACATCATAATTAATATTTCATTTTTTAATATAATGAAAAATGTTTTTGCTGACATTTTTCAGCAACTTTAATTTATTTGGTCTACTTTCAAATTCCTTAACTACTAATAAGTTTGAATAATTCTTTAAAAATTTTTAAACATTTTAGTACACTGATGCTCTGACAAAGAAGTACATTTCGAACATCTTTCCTACAGCAATTTCACAAGCCTAAATAATTGTTGATGCAATATTCTATCATATTACATCACCATATGTTAATGTACATCAATATTACATATCCAAACGAGCCGGTAACAAAAGCATAAAACAGAAACAAAAAAAAAATTCAAACTTTATTGGAAATTTTCCCGAAAACTTCGACTTACAGAAGCACGGGCCAATATTTTTGTTCGAGTTACGGAGAAATTCGACTTATGGAAGTTCGAGTTAGGGAAGGCGATTTGTATGAAATTTGCTCAGTAAATGCTATTGCCACTCGATTTTGTTCGAGTTAGAGAAAATTCGAGTTAGGGAAGTTCGAGTTAGGGAAGTTCGACTGTAATTCTTAATTTTTTATTTTAAAAATGGAAAATTTAAATTAAATTGAAAATAAAAGCAACTTACTTTTTAATTTTTTTATAAAAATAAAACTTATTATCGTTATGTTTAAAAGTCAATGCCTTGATTTAAACTTTATTTTAGCAACAAGCAAATTTGGCGAATGTTTATCGTGAAAACACTGACCAAGCTTCTTTTTGCAAATAATTGATATTTATTAAATCGGCAAGGGCATAGAAATCTTGGCTATGCCAAAGTTTTTGTGCTTTTGCCACTTGTTTTGAAGTCGAACTATGTATTATCTTCACTTACTTTGAATTCCACAAATCAGTTAACATCTGTTTACATACCATCTACAGTATTTCATAATCGTGGCTTTGGTTTTCGTGACCATGCTAATTGGCGGTGTCTTGGGCTACGTATTTCGAGAGCGAGTGCAACAGACCATGCGACAGGTAAGGAATATAGACACCTCAACACCTCAACTAAATACTAATCATCATCCATGATCAGGAAATGCGATCCACCATGGCCTTGTATGGCAGTCGACGGGAGATTACACAGGCCTGGGACTTGACGCAGGAGCGTTTGCAGTGCTGCGGTGTGGACACCTGGCATGACTGGAATCGCTATGGACCCGTGCCGGAGTCGTGCTGTCAGGAGCTGTTCGGGGGACAGCGCAAGGAGTGCACCATCTTTCCCACCATTACGAATCTGTACAATCAGGGCTGTCTCTATGTGACGACGAACTTCATCAGGGATCATGCGGCTGTCATTGGCGGCACATCCATTGCAGTGGCCATACTCATGGCAAGTTTATCCAACTTCATTTCCATATAGTTAGCTAATTTCCCATTTATCTGACAGATCTTTGGCATGATATTCTCCTGTCTGCTATTCAATATGATTGAATAGCGCCACATCGGAGGAGCGAGGACAGACGATAGCAGCGCTCCGAGGGAAACCCATTTGTAATGTTGTCTTAAGAGTATTATCCGAATGTATGATATGTTAGATCCCTTACGCGTTAGTCTCTGCGTTTGTATTATGTACTTTAATATATGTATGTACCTAATTATGTAAGTCATTCAATGTATACCTTGTGTATATCCATGTTGTAATCGCGCCTGTTATCATCTGTTACATAATTTTGTATTAACTTTTTTATACGATTTGTTATCATTTAAGTAAGTCCCTAAAATTCTCCGTATACACATACTTTTTTGTTAAATTTTAAGTTTTCTTTCTATTGTTTATAGAGAATTTAAGCGCCTGCATATTGTTTCAAATTCTTACTATAAATATGCAACTTTATACAGGTTGCGCATAAGATAAATTCCCAATAATAGATACAATTTTCAAAAATTTTAATTTAGGTGCATTTTTAATCAAGGGTTAAGTTGCAATATTCTTTTTTGCACTGTAAAAAAGTAGAGCAGAAGATGATCTACTTTAAAACAGATGTTTTTCAGGTTCCACAAGTACGTATACTTAATTTTATTTACTTGGTAGTATTATTTTCCCAAATGATGCCAGAAACAAAAAAAAAGTTGATGATATATAAATACCATATATGTACATAAGTTAGTGTACATTTAACACTCGTATCTGTTACTTTTGTATTAAATTATTGTATCAATCGATCACTAGAACAGCTGGTAAAATACTATTGGAAAGAATAATTGTTTCTATGAATTTTGAGCTCTGAAGTTTTTAAAAAATATTGCAAATGTTTAAATTTAGAAAAAGGATTAAAGTATATTGATAGATCGGCATGGCTGTTGGTACTAATATATTAAGAATGTGTATACTATAAATTTTGACTGTTTGAATAAGCATTCCATTTCATTTTTTCAGTGTAAAGTAAAACGGCTCTGTGTCTTCGTATTTCACTGCTATGTTTGATTGTGTGTGTTTGGGCACCATCGCTTTAAAATGTCAGCCAAGCGTCCTTTTACCTGTTGTTTACATAACTATATTGCAGAGAATTAAAAAAAAAAAACAAAATGAAATTGACACACTTTTTGTAATATGACAAAAAAAAGAAACATAAATCTTTAGGAATGTGTAACAAACGAATTATTCCGTACGTCAGTCAAATAAACGAAATGGAATTGAAACACAAATATGGTAATCAATGGGAAATGAAAACAAGAGAGCTTCTTCTAAAAAATCCAAATGGAATTGAAACATAAACCTAATAATCAGAGACAAAAGCAAATGTGACTTTGAATGAATACTTAAAGTACGTTCATTTGAATTAAGTAAAAATTAAACAAAGAAGAAACGAAATGAAATTGGAACACAAAATTTAAAATGTCGTTAAATCAAAATATGCGTCTTAATAAATGAGGTATAAAGTTTGTTACTAAAAGAAACGAGATGAGATTGAAACACGATTAGATAACAGCGATAAATACAACGCAATCAAATAAAATACAATTTTTTTTCAGTTTACAAACGATAGTAGATTGTTATAAGTATTATGAAATTTGAATATATTGAAAGACTATCTGGGGTGCCATAGAAATCGCTTTCGCTTGAATTTCACTTAAATTTCATACAAATTTGAGTGAAATTCAAGCGAAAGCGATTTCCGTGGCACCCCCGAATGATTGAATATAAGAAATGAGGATGAGTATTAAATGAAATACAAATTTGTATAGTTTACAAACGAAATTAGTTAATAATACATTTTGGGTAATTATACACATGATATTTACAAGTAATTATTATCTATAGAGCAAATTTTAGAGCAGAACTTAAGCATAACAGACAATAGAAGCATACCCAGTTGCAGATGTTCCATGTGGAGTTGGAGGAACCACACGACGCTGTGTTATTATTCCACCATTCCCAGTAGCCGCCGTGGAACGCGGGATTGGCACGCGCATCCGGCTTGGCCACACGAGCGCTTTCAACGGCGTTCAATCGGAACTGATGGACTTCCTGTTCGAGTAGCTGCAATTGCAGAGGATACAGATTGGCCAAATTGTAGCGTTCGCATGGATCCTTGGCCAGGTTGAAGAAACAGGGTGCCTCCAGAGGCCGACAGAGATAGACGGACTGCGTGTGATTCTGCTCGTTAGTGGGACACCTTTGAGTGGCATCGGAACGCAGCTGCTCGATGCGATTGTTGGTCAAAGCACGGCTGCCCAGCACCTGTTGCACCTCCGAGGAGAGAACCTGTTGCACGTAGTAAGCGCTGTGTGGATCATCCTCGTCAGCTGGCAGTTCGCCCAGCCAAGTGTCGTAGCGACCCTCGAAAGTGCTGCCATTCACATATTTCAGATTGTCCCGCATGTACGACGAGTAGCCAAAGATGTCGTCCAGGACGTGAAGCAATCTTCTTGACTGCGGCTCCAAGTTGCCACTCAACGAGGGCCACATGTTAACGCCATCCAGTTGGAGATTCTTGGGAAGTGGAACGCCAGCCGCTGCTGCCAGCGTGGGCAACCAGTCAATGGCATGGATCACCTGATTGGATACGTATCCCTTCTGCTCCAGCAAAGGACTCCAGATGGCACCTGCCGAACGTATTCCGCCCTCCCAGGGAGATTCCTTTTGCTGTCGTTGACAAAATAATAAGAAAATTATTAATAAAATGATCGATTAATCCAGTTGATACTTACACCTCGATAGGGATAATTCGAGCCGGAATTGGAGTGTATGCCCAGCGTGGGAGCTCCATTGTCCGAGTAGAGCAGGACAATACTGTTATTCAGCATGCCGTTATCGGAAAGAGCTCGCATCGTCTGTCCCACGCTCTTATCCAGACTGGAGATCATGCCTGCAGAAGAATTCGATTAATAACAAGTAATTAAGCAGCAAAGGAGAGTAAGCATCCTATTGTTAGCCCGCCTCTGTGTAGAAATTGAATATCGAATAACTTTCAAGCTTATACTCTGACGATTGAATGAATAAGTGATGAATGATATTTTTTGGTTAGGAAAAAGTAGGGTTAGTATTATGTGTTCTGAAAATCAATATTATATTCTTAAAATTATTTTCTTATCAGTTTTATGGATTTCTTGACGAAGATATAGCGTCTAAATTGGATTCTATCCATCTTGAAATCGTTTAGAACTTATTGGCTCTGAAGTAAATGATTGAAATATGTAACAAATAAAAAGATTAGTAGAAGGAGCCATAAAATAAATAAGTTTTTGATTAGAATGATAAAAGAAGTCGATACAAGCTATTCTGACGAAACTTTTGTTAGATCCGTCATTTCCCTTTAGGAAAAATATATTATAAGTCCAAGCCAAGGAATAACTTTAAGCGTTTCGTGGCATATCTCAAATAAGCACTCAAGATGTGTTTTTGGTATTATCTTAAGCATCGTGACCAACTTTTATCATCGTCACATCGTATTGCTTTCGATAGAATCGGTAACTTTAAGTAAACAAATTAAATACCCCGAATTTTCTTTTGAGAAATAGTTTAGATTTAAACTGCATAGCTCTACCAATTTTCTACCAAATCTCAGCATGCTGATAATAACTATTTTACCTTGTTTAGTGTAAAAAACTTCTCTACTTATAAACGAATAGATCTTTTATCTGGTTTACTGTAAAAACTTCTCTGTTTATAGGCCTTTATCAATATGTATCTCACCCGCATAAGTGCGTCGCTTGGTATCCTTAATGTGAGAGAACTTGGCAACTTCGTCCTCTGGCGCCTGCATGGGATTATCCTCGTTGCCCGTGTGCACCGCCAGATGGCTCAGCACCATGAACAGAGGACGACTCTTGTCGTGTTGTTCAATAACACGTCGTGCCTCCGTCGTGAATGCCTCCGTGGCATATGTGCCATTATCCAAATGCCAACGCTTCAAATCCCGCCGGAAATCAATGCCAGCCGTGTAATTCTTGTTCAGCATATGATGTGTGTGATCATAGTAGTCAATGTAGCCATTATAGTAGCCGTAATGATGATCAAAGCCACGCATCGTGGGCGTCATATCCTTACGCCAGAAGCCCAAATGCCATTTGCCAATCAACTCCGTCGAGTAGCCGGCGTCTCGGAAAAACTGCGGCATCAGACGCTCCCCTAATGGAAGGCCCCAGGGCTCGTCGGGTATCTGAACAAAGTGTTGCATTCCTAAGGAGAAATCATACTTGTTTTTTGTGTATGATAAATGAAATAGAATCTCTCAGACTTACCCGTATGAATGGGATACTTTCCGGTCAGCAAAGTTGCCCTCGAAGGTGTGCAGAGATTGGGCACATAATGCCGATTGAGTATTATCCCATTATAGGCAAAGGCATCAATGTTGGGCGTTAGTATTTGATTCGAGCCATGAAAACTCACATCATTGAAGCCCTGACAAGAGATATTCAATAATTTTAGAACTGATTCCAAAGTTTCTCTTCAAATTTGAAACACTAAATCAAATGAGTCTTAGCAAATTATTAGATTTACAGTCTTGACTTAAAGTTTTTCATAAACTTACCATATCATCTATCAGTATTATGATTACATTTGGCTTCTTAAGCTCCGTTGCTCCCTGGCAATGCCTTATCCATAGGATAACACTCAGAAAGAATCCCAGTTGCCTTAGCGACCTCATTTCGTACAGACTTTGCACTGAACTTCTCTGTTTTAATTAGCACAATTATGTTGTAAACTTAATATTAATTTGCTTGTCGAGATTTATTTATTTAAGTTGTTATCTGATTTAAGCTTGAAATACTTTTTTTAACAATGGGCCTTCAGCTTTATATCATCATGACGCTTTATACGACTGATAAAGCCGAAAAAAAAGTAATTTTGGATATAAAGTTTGGCATAATTGAATAATTTCACTTTGAAAGTCTGAAATGTGGCACGTTAAATGCTTAAAAAGTTCTTTTAAGAATTTGGCAATAATTTGTAATTGTCTTTTAAGTACTAATAAATTAAATATAGTTATAATATTTTTTGCATATTTATTAGGAATATAAAAATGCAAAAAATAAACTAAACACCAAAAATTTGACTTGAATTAAGGTATTATTAGAAACAGTTGCCAAAGTTGCTCGGCTTGATTTTTGAGTATTTCAAAATTATAATGTGATAATTTTCGGTTATGAACCGTGCAGTTTCGCAAATTATGCTGAACTTCAACCTCAAAGTAGATCGTGCCGCAATTACCATAACTATATATGATATACCCGCTGGTTGCGACTCTGGCTCTGTTTATGAGCCAGTTTTATCACAATGAAAATTCCGCTGCAATTGTCGTTGGACCCATTAAAGGTAGACCATTATTGTGGCTTTCCATATAGCTAAGATATGATTTTTTTTGTTTGCAAAATATGGTTTCAATTGCATAAATATATATTTTTTGAGTTGAATTCAAGAAATGATGAAGTTCCAGATCAAACTTGACCTTGCCTGAACGGTGAATGAACAAACTGGGAACAGGTGTTAAAAACTGACAAGGTCAAAGCTCTGAGTCATTCAAAAGGAGCTTCATTCATCGGGTTTTGTTCTTTCGAATAAACGAAATATTTTAATTTATACTAAGTTAATTGCTGATTAGCAACACGAGCGCCGGCAATGCCAATTGAGACTGGTTTGCGAGTAACTTAGACTTGGGGAATTTCAGCACGCCTCGACGAGCTTGTAACTCTTCTGTTTTTTTTTTTTTTGTTTTATTCGCCGGCTAGGATTTGTGTAAGTCTCACGAGGCCAATAATGTCGGTTACATTGGGCAACAGATCGTGTTAACTGTGTGACTATCATGTCACTAGGTCTCGTTCACTTGAATAACCTTCTGTGGATAGTTTAAATAGCTTGCGCAGAGGGTGTTGAAACTAAGTTGATCTTAATATTAGATTTATAAATATATTTTCAAGTTCTTATTTACAGATTAAAATCAATTAATTAATTTAAAATCAAATATGTCATTGTCCGAATGAGTTCCAAAGCAGCTTACTTCTACATTTTGTCAGTCTCTAGGTTCTTCAAGTATTATTGTAAATTGATTTATAATTTGTTTTTGAATATAAAGGCTTTAAATAAATTAATATATTATATTTTCAAAAACACGTTTGGATTATTAATTAGTCATAATTATATTTATCAATTTTATTTTATTAATATACAATTTTGTATTCAAAAATAATTAAAAAAATGTACAATTAATTATTAAAAACACTTTTAAGTCCCATTTACTAAAATTTGTATCATAACTTGTTGCATTCGCAATTCGATAAATTAACAATTTTTCACTCTTAGTCTCTTTTCAATTTCTTTTTTTTTTGCCACCTTTAGCGGTAAAACACTAAAGATCTTAAGACTTTGTCATTTGCAGTTTCGCTTGACGAGTTGGATTGCCAAATGTTACATCAATCAGTTTTTCCCTTGACTAAACATATTGCATCACTTATGATCGTAAAAGACTTTTTCAGCACTCTATCCCTTGTCTTTTTGTTTTTCATCTGACTTGCCGTTTGCCAACTCCACCCACAAGACACAACAATCACCACTCCGCGTACAACCAATGCGATAACAAATAACAAATAAAAGCAACAATCACAACAACTGTTTGATCTGAACTTTGCTGATCCTTTCAGCTGCGTTTGCTCCACGCGACTAAGCCCGCAACTCGCTGCCACCTGCCGTTTTAATGGGTAATGTTTATGGCCGTGACGTCACAAGCCGAGCGCCAAGTCGAACGGTTAATTCCAATCGTGATTCGTGCACGACGAGTGACCATAAAGTACACTGAGAGAAACAAAAACAAAGTTTTAATAGAATCTCAACTTGAGAGAGCGCGATAAAGAGAGAGAGAGAGGGAATAAGTTAGTCGTTGCCCTCATATTTATCACGTATACGCCAAGTGGCTAAATGTTGTCAATGGTCAGGGCTCCGTTTTGGCGGAAGCGATTCATTCAATTTATAGTCCAACTTCTTAAGGCTGATAACTAATAAACGAGTTTTGAAAGAACTTAGAGCTGACCGCGTTTTATAAAGACACATGTATATTTATACATATACATCGAATTATGTACATTAATATATACAGACTCACAAATGTAGAATTCATTAAATAAAATTTGTATTACATTTAAAAAACTCTTAAATATGTAATTTTGTTCTAATTTGAGAGTTTGTATTTTAAATCTGCATTGTTTAAAGAGAAGAAAAAATTAAAAAAAAAAAAAATTAAAAAAAAGCAGGATTTTGTTATGCTCATAATTAAATGGTGATTAATCATTCCTGTACCGGTATTCACTTTTTTATTTGTGATATGCTTTTATTCACTTTGAATTTAGACTAAGTGTTTGAAAATTATCGTTTTTCGCTTTATCAAACCTAAACTCATCAACTTAAAGTGATATCAATTCGCTGAATATCGCTGAAATGGTATTAGAGGAGGTTAAAGAAATTCCATTCTGACAAATCTTATCTAAAGTGAAATTCGGAACAGGCCTGATTATTATACTATATTAAATAAATTATTATCGAAAATGCAAAGTGCAATACACAATAAAAATACTAACTAAAGCTCATTGATAATTATATTTGTCAAATAAACTTACGGATTCTTTGTAAGATTCTACAACATTTCTATATTTATTTACTTCTACTGAAGCTTCCTTTCTCAATTAATGAATCAACCAAATAAGCTACGAAAGGTTAAAAATAAAACACTTGTATTCCATTTAATCAGGGGTTCGCTTTCGCTTGAATTGCACTTGAATTTGTATGAAATTTCAGTGAAATTCAAGCGAAAGCTATTTCTGTGGTACCCCTGTATGATAATAAAAGAAAACACTTCTTATCTGTGCATTGTATCTGTACGAGTATATTTAATTTTCTATACAGTTCTTATATTTATATTTTTTATAATTTATACAATAAGTGGCATAAACTTGGCAGGTTTCCACTTGCGGATCAACACCTCGTACTTGGCGAGCTGTCTCAAGGGTAGATTTCCGTACTTGATGATGCAGTACCTCTGAGACATGATCAGAGTGCCAATCAATAGAGCGCCATCGGTTCTACCACGACAGACATAGACACGATCGTTCATATTGCTCGTGCCCACAGAGACGGCATTCTTCTCCATGTATCCATCGAAGCTGCGCGCCCAGTGGTAGCTAACGGTCTCGTTGGCCACCAACACCTCGTAGGAGGTTGCGGTGTTAGCTAAAGTTTCCGTGTTGTAGGTAGCATTTCCAGTTTCGGCCACAACGCGGGCTGGCAGGATGCTGGAGCTGTAAGTGACGCGTCCAACGTAGTTGTTGTAGCCGTCAGGATCGAAGCCACCCAGAACTGCGTTTTCCGGAAAATCCAGATACTTATAGACATAAACCCATGTATCCTTGGTATCGTAAATTGCACACTGGATGGCGCCCAACAGCTGGGCAAGGACCAGCGCCAGGAGCGAGATTTGCTTGGCAGAGTACATTGCGAATACTGTCCGGTAAGCGATCAAAGTGTTTTCTGAGGTTTGTCGGGTTGATTTTTAAGTTTATATACTATTTTCTAGGGAACCCTTTCCTGATAAGAGCCATTGTTATAAATTGTCAGTTGATGAGTGTTAGTTTTTCATGTAACCACTGATTAGATATGTCATTATTGCTTTTGATTTCGTGTGATTTTTAAATAAAGACATATAAGTATTTTTAAAGAAATGATTTAACTATGTATCTGATAAGAAGAAAATGATTCAGAGTTGATTTAAGCGCTTTAAAGAGATTTTCTCTAATATGATAGTAGGATTAAATAAATATTCTTTTCTATTTACTTGCTTAAAGTTAATTGATTTAAATTCAAAATTAAATTTAATTGAGTTAATTAAATATTAAAAACGGAACATACCATACTTAAGAAGTTTTTTAATCTTAATTGTTGCAAACCAAAGCTGGAAAAGCCAATCTGATAATCATAGATAATAAATGCCACACTAAAAAAATTAAAAATAATAAATACGTAGGCTGCTATATATATTTCTGGCCTAGGCAACAATAAGTGTTGCCAGGTGCAATCTGATATTTCCATTGGAAAGGTTGACATTTTTTAGCATAACATCACTCAGAACGTGTTGTCATTTAATCGTGAATTGTTAAACTTACAGAGCTTTGAACAATTCAATTCCGTTAAAAAAATGGAATTGACACGTGAGCATTTTCGTGCGATCATTTTTCACAACTTTCGACGTGGATTATCCAGACAAGAGTGCATCGATGAACTTAAGTCTTTGTATGGCGATCAAGCACCATCCTATAGCACCGTGAAAAACTGGTATAACGAATTTAATCGTGGTCGCAGTTCGCTCAACGACGAATTCCGTGAAGGTCGTCCAAAAACGTCCGTTGTGCCAGAGAACATTGATGCCGTGCGTGAACTAATAATGCAAGATCGTCATGTGACATACCGGGAGATAGAGGCATCCTTGGGCATTTCTCCCACCAGCATACATTCGATATTACATAAACACCTGACCGTAAAAAAGGTTTGTTGTCGTTGGATCCCGCACAATTTGACAATCGCTCAAAAAAAGGCTCGTGTCGATTGGTGCAAAGAAATGTTGAAAAAATACGATCGCGGTGCTTCAAAAGATGTTCATAAGATCGTCACAGGTGACGAATCTTGGATCTATGCGTATGAGCCCGAAACAAAACAACAATCGACCGTGTGGGTCTTCGAAGACGAGCCAAATCCAACGAAAGTTGTTCGTGGAAGAAGCACTTCGAAGCAAATGGTCGCCTGTTTCTTCGGCAAAACTGGTCATGTGGCGACTGTTCCGCTTGAGCAACGAAGGACGGTCAATTCTGAGTGGTACACCACAATTTGTTTGCCTGAAGTCTTCGGAGAAATTCGAAAAACAAACAAGAGAAGACGAATCATTCTTCACCATGACAACGCGAGCTCTCACACATCGGCTCAAACCAGCGCCTTTTTGACCGGCCAAAACGTCGAATTGATGGGTCATCCGCCGTACAGCCCTGACTTGGCACCCAATGACTTCTTTTTATTCCCGCACATCAAGAAAAAAATGCGTGGTCAACGATTTTCGTGCCCAGAAGATGCTGTTGAAGCGTTCAAAAACCATGTTTTGGAGGTGTCTCAATCGAAGTGGAAAAAGTGCTTCGACAATTGGTTTGAGCGCATGCAAAAGTGTATAATCAGGCTGGAGAATACTTTGAAAAACAATAAAACAATTTTTGATGATAAATATTCGCATTTTCATTATTAGGCCAGAAATATATATAGCAGCCCTCGTA
>JBAMBK010001745.1:0-15963 GCA_037043435.1 Drosophila suboccidentalis | reverse complement strand
GGTTCTGCTTCAATCTCCGCTTCTGGTTCTGACTCTGCTTCAATACTCGAATGTGAAAAGTAATTTGTTTCATCATTGTCTTCTTCGCTTTCATTATTTCTTAAATTTGAATTATCATTTGGAAAGTAGTTATCTTCCCAGGTTAAACTCTTATTATCATCAACTTTTTTACTAACGAACTTAGGTTTTATCGACTTTATAGTTTTATGTAATTTTGACTTTTCATCATGATCATCATCTTCGACTTTCATAAATTTATTTTTTTTATTCTCACTAACTAGTTCTTGTAGGGGATCTGTAATGGGTTTAAAAGTTTTCTCCAATTCAAGATCATTAAGAGAATTCGTTTGTTTGATAGAATCGAATTTTCTCTTCAACACATTTCTCGCTTTCGTTAACTGACTCAAAATTTGTTTATTCATTGTGAATGTGTTATGTAACCGTCACAACCACCACCACCAGAAAAAATGCACACAGTGTGATAGATAAGAAGTATATTAAGTTCAATGAACTCTCAACGGTTTTTCATCCACGATTTTTCTTCAACGAAAACCGGTTTACAACTCTGAAGTATATAAGAGCTACATGAAAAACTAGTTTTTTGTTTGTATAGCATCAATGTGTATTTGTATGCATGTGTGCATTTAATCACTCTCCATCTAATACTGTTACATAATGGAAATGTTTTTTATATTTATAATAGCCATCTGAAAAAAAATGTTCCCATGTCACCAAACATAAAATAGAAATGGTAAATTGTTTATTCAAATTTTTATTTAAGATATCTGAAATTTTCCCACACCACCTGCAATCACGATGTCCAGATCAGAAAATACCCATCCGGCTGCTGAAGCTGAATGGTATAAATCAACACTCCAAGCGCAACCTGATGAGGTTATGTCGAACAAATCAATTGATTTGTCGTCTGTGCAAGACTCCAGCAGTAAAAACTCGAAGCGAAAACTCGGCTCACCACTAGCTCTTAAGAAAAAAGTGTTTTTCAATGAACAACCTAGCACTAGCAAAGCCGCAGCTGAAGCAGCTTCACAGAATCGTTTCGCGTTGTTGGACGACGACGAGGAAGAACTCAGTGAATTGCTTGAAGCCCCGATATTAACTGATCAGCCAACACCACAATCAAAACCCCGACCTCCTCCTATTTGGTGTCCAAGCATCAAAAGCATAGTAAAACTACAAGAAATAGTAGACCAAGTGATCGACCCAAACTCTTACGTCATAAAACCAAGAAAAAATGACGCTGGTATTCTAACCAGCTGCAGTGATGACTACCGTGCTGTCATAAACCACCTCTCCACATTGGGATTGCTATTTCATTGCTACCAACTGAAGGAAGACAGGCCTTTCAGAGTTTGCTTTAAAGGACTTCATTCCAGCACTAATGTGGAGCAATTAAAAGAAGAACTCGAAACAAAAGGTCATAAAGTCAAAAATATTCACAACCCGTTAAGCCGCATTGACAAAAAACCTCTCAATTTGTTCTTTATCGACGTAGCACAGGCTCCCAATAATAAGCAAATTCTGGATCTGCACGTTATTTGCAGGCAACGCTGCACTGTTGAGCTTCCGAGAAAGTTTAATGACCTGACACAATGCTACCGCTGTCAAGAGTTCGGACACACACAGAGATACTGTCATAAAAATGCAAGATGTGTAAGATGCGCTGGTAAACACATAACCATGGACTGTCCCAGGGGAAGGGACCAACCACCAACTTGCTTTCACTGCGAGTTAGAGCACCCAGCTAACTACAAGGGTTGTAAGGATTACAAACGCCTCCTTAAACTACAGACTCCAGCTCGCAAACTTAATCCAACACAGGAACCCGCATTAGCCCGCTATGCCAGAATTATTGAAAACAAAAGCAATAACTCTGCCGCGAAGAGTGCTACAACCGTCAGTGGAATATCTTACGCGCAGGCCGTCCGAGGTGAGAGAGCAAACTCTAGCTCTGCTGATGCGGGTATCTTGGAGATTTTAAAACAACAACAGAGGCAGTTCGATGCCATTTATGTAGAGCTCAGAGCAATGAGAGAGCTGCAATCCCAGCAAGCAAATATACTGACCAGCCTTATGGCTCTCATCACTAAACTAGGACCCAAATAATGACTCTCCGTGTGGGCATCTGGAACGCCAATGGCCTCAGCAACAAAGCTCAGGAATTGGCCGTTTTCCTCTCACGAAAGCACATAGACATTATGTTAATAGCTGAAACACGTGAGTGTCCCACATTAAAAATCTTCGGATACGAACACTATCAGGCCCATGGCGGAGGAGCTAACAGCTTTGGCGGATCATCGCTCCTAATAAGATCAACACTCGCGCACACGCCACTACTTCCACTCTCCAATGCAACTATGCAGGTCTCAGCTATCAGCCTACCAACGTCCATCGGAACATTAGAAATTGCGTCTATATATTTGCCGCCAAATGCTGCTCTTTGCGAGCAAGACGTCAGCGATTTCCTCAGTCAAAGGATGGGCAAAATAATAATTGGTGGTGACTGGAATGGTTGGCACCCCTTCTGGGGTAATTACAGAACAAACCAACGCGGAGAGTTTATATTCGAAGCGATACACAAACAGCATTATAGCATACTTGCGACTGGAGCCCCCACTCGCTATCCAGCTAACGGACACAGCCCTACTGCAATCGACTTTGCGGCTTACAAAGGTATTAGTGACCGACTACTGAGCATCGAAGACTGCCTGGACTTATCCTCCGATCACTTACCTCTGGTAGTTACAATACACACGCAGCCACAGCTGTTCCCCACCAGGCAACGCCTCCTGCCAGTCGGATCAAACATCAGACTTTTTAAGCGCCTGCTAAACTCTTCTCTTCAACCAGAAATTGTACTCAACACCCCTGAAGATGTGGATCATGCAGCAGGAAAACTTCAAGATGCCATAGCTGAAGCAGCGCGCTTAGCTGCTCCGCCCTCCCATCAAACACAATGTCACTTCAGTCATAACATTCCACTGACCCCGCAGGCTGAAAATCTTCTGGCATATAAGCGTTGGACAAGGAGTCGCTGGCTACGCACACGCACGGCAAGTTCCAAAAGGTTATACAATGAGGCTACTAGGCAACTCAAATGTCTTTTAGCTGATCTACAAAACGGGCGCATCAGCGATGCCTTAAAACAAGCTGACTCACCAGCCGGTGCTGAATTCAGTCTCTGGCGATTCACACGCAAACTCAAGAGGCAACCTTTGTGTCAACATCCCATCCGCAGCTCATCTGGCGCATGGCTCATGGGAGATGAAGCGCAGGCTGAAGCTTTTGCCGATCACCTTCAGGAACAATTCAGTCCACTGCTTACTGCCGAATCGCTAAACATCGAAGTTATTGAGGAAAGCGAGATCTCACCAAGCGAAGGAGGTATCACCATTGAAACATGCACCAAGGATGAGGTACTGGAATTAATCAAAAATATAAAAGCTAAAAAAGCTCCGGGACACGACAAAATAGATGGCGCAATCCTCAGAGCACTGCCAGAATCCACAATCGAATACTTCGTAGTCCTGTGTAATGCCATTCTTCACTTACAACACTTTCCAGCCTGCTGGAAACGTGCTATGATTGTGATGATTCCAAAACCAGGCAAACCCGCTGGAGAAATTGCCTCGTACAGACCAATTAGTTTGTTGTCAGTACTATCCAAGGTATTTGAAAGAATACTTTTGCGACGAGTGCTTGTTCAGCTGGATCAAAGAAGGTCAATACCAGATCACCAATTTGGATTTAGGAGTCAGCATGGAACCCCGGAACAAATACATCGAGTAGCCCATCACATTTTGGGTGCTTTCGAAAATAGGGAATACTGTTCTGCAGTTTTCCTAGACGTCAAGCAGGCCTTTGATCGCGTCTGGCATCTGGGACTCCTAAGCAAGATAAGAACTGCCCTCCCAGCCTTCTACAAATTGTTAGCCTCCTTCTTGTCGGAACGAAGCTTTGTAGTAGCAAAAGGACAAGCTACATCGTCGATTCGGCCAGTAAGAGCAGGTGTTCCTCAAGGAAGTGTTCTCAGCCCCACATTATACACCTTGTACACAGCAGACATGCCCCTGCCCTTATCTGACACTGGAATGCTAATAGCAACATACGCAGATGATACGGCAATACTGAGCCGCAGTCCGTCTGAGCAAGAAGCATCGGAAACACTACAAGTATATTTAGACGAATTCAAGAGCTGGACGGAACGCTGGTGCATCACTATTAATACACAAAAATCAGTGCACATCACTTTTGCCACCAAAAGAGGAGACTGCCCTGAGGTCACACTCGAATCTCCAATACCAAGAGCAAGTAAAGTGAAATATTTGGGAGTCACATTTGACAGACGACTGACATATGGCCCACACATCACTCAGACAGTCAAAACCTGCAAATTAAAATTAAGAAAAATGGACTGGATGCTGAGAAGTTCTAGCAAATTGTCGCTTCGTAGCAAAAGAACAATTTACAATGCTATAGTAGCTCCAGCTTTCACATACGCAATTCCGCTCTGGGGAACTGCTGCGAGGTCACATATTAAAAAAATACAAACTATGCAAAACAAGGCCCTGAGAAGATGGACTGGAGCTGAATGGTTTGTCAGAAACGAAGTCCTGCATAAGGACCTCAACATCCCAACCATTGCTGAACTAATTGGTCGACACAGCTCAAGGTATGCGGATAGACTTTCTGCACACCCAAACCAACTTGCAGCAAGCTTAGCCACAAACACAAACAGGCGAAGACTCAAAAGATTACACCCCTTAGATTCCCGAAACGACTTACACCTTTGAAAATCATATTGTATTGAAAATCATTGTTAAGGTTAATAAGCTATAAATGCGCTATAGAGTCTTAAGACAATAAGCTGCAATAAAATACAATTTATAAAAAAAAAAAAAAAAAAAAAACTTGTATATATTTTGAAAGCTATTTTCAATATTTTAATAATGTCTAGAATTCCATTATGAAAAGCATTAAAATTGTTTTAATGTTCAAGTTAATGCGTTTTCAGCTGAATACATATGCATACATATGTACGTATATCTATATACGTTTTGATAAATGAGTTCTCGTTTAGGATTCCCAAATTGCTTGTCATTATACACGAGATAGGGCAAAAACCCCCCACAAGGCCACTAAGGCCATTGAGCTGGCCTGGAACCGGTTATCGACCACATTTGGAGCCGAAAACCTAAATATTTAGTAAAAGTTACCGCTGTGCAGTGTTACCCTCCGATTTTCTGTGAGCCGATTAGATACTATAACAGATAATGCACATAGATCTAGTTTAAATTAAAATTATCTCTGAAATGAAAACATAGGATTATATACCTATAATATTAAAAGAATTATTTCTTGAAACCCTCAACGAATACTATTTTATCGTGTTTTATTAAAATTCTCCTGCAAATTCTCTAAAATATGATAAATAATAACTGATTATACTTATTATTAACACAACAAAAACAAAATGTAGAGTTTTAAAAATAGTTGTTTTTATCTATTTATTAAACAGGTGCAAGTTATCAAAATTCTGAATAAATTTAGTGTTTTTAATTCTTGTCAACCGTTAAGGCTTAAGAAATGTAAAATTTAATTATAATTTATCATTTAAATTATAAATTAGATAAGCTGAAAGTAATCAATTTAATGAACGTTCTTGTCACCATTTTGACAGAAGTTGTATAACTAATTCCAAATAAAAATATTCGTAATTTGACAAAGCTTTTGCAAAAGTTCAAAATCCAAAAAAAAGGATCCTTTTTAAAAACAAGAACTAAATCTGACCATCGACCCTTTTCTGTGAGCCAAGGCTGCCACACGTTTCAAAACTATCGGTAACTCTTTTTCTAAAACGACCCAAAACTGTCCGGTGCTCGTGTGTGTGTGTTCGTGGTTGGGGTGCTGCGATTTGTAAAAGCTTTATTTCATTTGTTATTGTCGTTCGTTCTGCGTAGCTTGCGGTGCTATTTACAATGTCTTCTGCGTCGATTTTCGCGAATGTGCCTAAAGGGCCGGCAATTGAAGTTTTTGCCTTAACACAAGCATTTAAAGACGACTCCAGCAACAAAAAAGTGAATTTGTCTGTGGGTGGTGCGTAACCAAATATAAAAATAAATATAATAAATGCCTAATTTTAGTTGTTCATTTATTTTCCATATGCGTTAGTAACCAACATACATATATACAGATGTACACTGTATGTACATAAGTAACATGTATACATATGTTTGTCTTAAATCTCACACTTAATTTGCATATGTATGGTTATTGATGCTTCTCCAGTTGTTATTGTTGTGCAAAAATGTTGGAATGTAACAAAATACTTTCTACAATACATATCAACGGTAGAGGTCGTTTGGATGTCAAAACGTAATTGACCAATATTTTTAACAAGACCCCCCGCTCGCAATAAACGTATAATTTCATACATTCACATCTTTTTATACTTTCCATCCCATTAAATGTTACACTTAGTAAGAACATACATATGTACACACAAATGTATGTAGATTATTTATAAATTTGAGTCCCGACTTGTGTTTTGGATTATTATGGATTATAAACTATTGTGCAATTAGGCTGTTTATTCATTAATATTTCTTTATCAGTTGTTGCGAAGGGAACTTTGATCCGTCAAAATATTGACTTATCTTATCTATTATCAGCTGTTTTCAATTTATGAAACGAACTGATATATTTTATTATGCAACAATAAAACAATTAAGCATATCCATGCAGTCAATGTCATAAGTATTTTAACAATGACGCCTTGCCCTAACGACGGAAATGGCTTTGATTATTGCTTTCTGCATTATTATAAGAATTTGTTAAGAATCAATAATATTAGCATACAAAATATTTGTTATTTTGGTGAATAGTTTGTCATTGAACTAAAATTACTGCAGCCACTGTAACTCGAGCTTTCAGTTTTGCCAGACTGTGACTGGCATTTATCTCTATTAAAGATAAGGGTGCCATATTTTGGTACACTTAAATGGTACAATATTTTAACGATAGCCAAATACAATATATTTTTTAATTTAAATATTGTTTTTATGTAGTGCGATTATTGCTCTATAACTAATGAATTACTACTTGCAGCTTACAGGGCAGAGAATGGCGAGCCCTGGGTATTGCCGGTAGTGCGCAAAACGGAAATTGGAATTGCGGGAGATACATCAATTAACCATGAGTACTTGCCGGTGACGGGTGAGAAGTTTGTTGAACAACATGAGCTAAAAAGCAACTAATGAATGAATCGTTTAAGGTCTTGATACATTCACGCGCGCTGCAACGGAATTGGCATTGGGAGCGGATTCGGTGGCATTGAAGGAGAAGCGTGTAAGTAATTGCCACAGACAGACTATCGAAGTGTGTTTGCCTTTGATTTCTAATTGTTTGTATTTTACATATTTTCAGGCTTTTGGTGTTCAAACCATCTCTGGAACAGGAGCACTCCGTTTAGCCGCTGAGTTCTTGTTCCAACAGCTGAAACGCAACACAGTCTACTATTCGAATCCGACCTGGGAGAATCATCATAAGATTTTCGCCGATTGTGGCTTTACCAATCTGCATTCGTATCGCTATTGGGATCAGAGTAAACTCCAGCTGGACTTTAATGGCATGTTGGCTGACTTGGAGCAGGCGCCGTCAGGCGCTGTGATCATATTGCATGCATGTGCCCACAATCCCACCGGCATGGATCCAACTCATGAGCAATGGAAGCAAATTGCTGATCTTATGGAACGCAAGAATCTGTTTCCACTGCTCGATTCGGCCTATCAGGGCTTTGCCAGTGGCAATCCCGATCAGGATGCCTGGGCGATACGTTACTTTGTGGATCGCGGCTTTGAGCTGTTTGTGTGCCAATCCTTTGCCAAGAATTTCGGCTTGTACTGCGAGCGAGCTGGCAACCTGACGGTGGTGCAAAAGAGCCCCTCTACCAGAGACATGATTCACTCCCAGTTGACGCTGATCATTCGCGGAATATACTCGAATCCGCCGGCGTACGGCGCCCGCATTGTATCCAAGGTGCTAAATACCCCAGAGCTGCGCAAAGAGTGGATGGACTGCATCCAAGGCATGTCGAGTCGCATCCGTGAAATGCGCAAGCAACTGCGCGACAAGCTCGTCGCATTGAAAACTCCTGGCAATTGGGATCACATTGTTAATCAAATTGGCATGTTCTCTTACACGGGCCTCAACGAGAAACAAGTGGCCGTTCTGATCAAGGATTACCATATTTATTTGCTCAGAACAGGACGCATCAACATGTGTGGCCTGAATTCCAGCAACATTGATTATGTGGCAAAAGCTATCAATTCAGCTGTGACTGGAAGTCCAGCTGCTTTTGAGAACAAATTATAAGTGCTCTAAGAGAATCAATAATTGCAGTTAAAAGAGTAGATCATTATGATAATATGTTTACCCACGTAGCGAGTGAAAAATGCATGCATTAGCATTATAAGTATAAAGTTGCATTTTTTTTAAGAAATTATATAATTATTGTAAAGCTCGACATAAATACACAAAAAATGCATTTACAGCAAATTGTTAACATTTTCACGTGAGATATTCAGTGCAATAAATGAATTTACACTCAAATAATAGCCATGGCTTTTAAAAATTGGACTTCCTTTAGGATTCGAGCGTTGAGTCTCCAGAAATGCTAGGCTTGCTCAAAACCGCCACCTTTGATTGAGTTTAATTAGCAAATTGAGCCACGGTTGCCACAATTGTCGTTTTGCGCCAAAACTGACTTTTTTTGTCCTGTTGGCGCAATGGCGCTTATTTTTTCGAATTGGCTCATTTTTTCATCAGTTCAAAATTAGGTATTTTGTTGATTAGGTTTTAGGTTGAAGTACATATTTATTTTTTATTTATTAAACATAATCATGTGTTATTTTTCTTTATTTATTTTGCTGTGCTGCTCGAACAGTGTGTCCACATTTAATTGCAATACATCTGCGTTCATATTTAACTTTTTTTTTCAGTGCAATCAGCTGATTAATGCATTTATTTTATTAGAGGTGTGTGTTGGTGGTTGTGGTTGTCCCGATGCTTTGTAGCCGATGAGAACACATACAGTTCTTAAAAACGGTGGAATCTATAAATTTCATCTGTAATAGGAATTATATTGAACATATTTCTCATAATATTTTGAAAGTCTTTCTTTCCCTCCAATATTTTAGAGGCCCGCAATTATCAGAATGGTTTATTTTGTTGTATGTATATAAAAACATTCGATAGTGGCCTACCAAACACCGATGTTTTACTCGATTTTTCTTCACCTCTAATTTACTCAAAATGGCAGGTAAATAATTCTCAAAATCATAAGAAATATGTTTAACTAATAAAAGGTATACTACTCAGACAAGGCAAAGACAAATGATGCTCCCAGTGACAGTGCGTCAACTTCCACCAATGTCGACAGCACACCGCTGTTCCCGCCAGCCAAGCCCGGAAAACCAGCCGATTATGGCACCAACAACACATTGGAACTGTTGGAGCGCATTCCCAGTCAAATAGTCGATCTGAAGCTGGACGAAGTGCTCACGGCCGTGAAGACAGTGGACAACCTCTGCGACTACGCACGCTGCAAAACCAAAACCAGCTTGATGGGCCAAGACTGCGAGCTGTGTAAGAAACGCTTCTGCTTCAAGCACGGACTGCCCGAGGTTCATGGCTGCGGTGTCGAGAAAAAGCGGGAGGCGCGAAAGGAATTCCTAAATCCCAAACCGATAAAGACCATACGACATGAAGAGGATCTCAAAAATGCTAAAAAGAAGCTCAATGAAAAACTGAAGAACATGCAAGTTAATCGCATGCAAAAGAATAATGGGGCAGGGGCAGCGTCAAAAAAGAAAAAATAGAAATTAGTTTAGATATAGAACTTAAAAGAGAAGTGTTTTTTTTTTAAATTGATAGTTAAACTTATTAAATGTAAAACTTATTAGTTTGTTTATTCAATGCACACATATATATACATGTGTGTATGCGAATGCACAAATACAACTGCACAAAAACAGCTGATTGAATTCTCATTAGCCCAAGGTTTGTTTTGTTAGAATGTCGCTTCTCCAGTCGAAACGTTTTCTAAACATTATTAATTGGCATTTTCAATGGACAACAGTGCGTAATGTGGCGCTGTACACACAGGGCCAATCACCTGAGCCCAGGATACGTGAATACTTCTATTATATCGATCATGAGGGCATGGTTTGTACATTCGTATTATTACTTATATAAGAAGTATTCCCAAATATACATATTTCCAATTGTAGCTCTTCCTAGACGATGCCAAGATGAAGAACTTTACATCCTGTTTTAAAGAGCGCAAATTTCTACAGTTCTTCTTTAGTCGCCTGCGACAAAATGAAACGCAACGTTACCAAATGTTCCCATTTCTGTCGCCTTGTGGCCGAGAACGAAACTATGTGCGTTGTGATGATACGCCCATTGTTTTTACCGAACAACTGAAGGAGGCGTCCAAAGATGAAGAGACTTTGAGTTACGCACATGGAGGTCCCAATTTAACAGTGATCTTCGAGCCACAGAAACTTTATATGCACCCGGCGAGCGGGAGAGTCTATCATCCAGCCTGGCCCAAGGTCGGCAATGTTGGACTCGTTCGCTCCAAATTGGCCATTGAGCTGAGCCAGAACTTTGTGTTTACTGACGGCAACGAATCGCCAACTCACTTTAATTGGCATGGATCACAACTCAAGTTGGAACACGATTGGATACAAAATTGCCAATTTCAGGACAAGTAATCAACGTCATCAAATGGGGACAGAATATATTTGTAACATTAAAGTAATTTGTAACATTAAAGTAATTTGTAACATTGCATTATTTATAAGTATGTACATATCTAGATTAAAACAACTATTCAATACTCAGAGGCTTGAATTCGCCCTCTTTAACTTTAACCCAGGAAAGTCCAGTGGCAGCACCTCCCCCTCCGCCACCTCTTTCATTGGGTGAAACTGCGCCTCTGGCCGTGCGTATTTGCTCGAGAACAGGTCCATGCAGGTCTGCTTGAAACTTCTCAAATATTATATAATGCGGATCTTCCGTTGGCGGCGTGTCATAGATGTGAGATTTACTCTCCGCTATACTCTCCTGGACAAGAGCTGCGAATGCATCCCGATTATTACCGAGCAGCTTGGCGACCTCGACGTTACTCAAATCATTAACTGCCACATTGCGTATGCTCTCCAGGGGATCGGCGAATACCGCCTGCATATACTTTAGAATCTGCCAGAGGTGATCTTCACCACATCGCCATTCCGGGAATGCGTGGCTAATGTCCAGACTGTATGTGTAGGGACAGACAAGGGGATGCACAACGTTGTGTTGGAAAATAATGGCCTGAAAAGGATATATAGGCTGGAATACCGTGCCAAAGAAAATATATTCACACACTCACTGGAACACTTTTGTCATCTGGAAAGCGATCGGGCAGCAATATGGAAAAGCGAAACACTCCACTTTCATAGAATCCCTGTCGTCCAAAGAAGACTCCGAACCATTCTAAGATAGATGGAGAAATTAGTCATTCATACAATGCTATCAAGAGCATGTTTACTCACGCAATGAATTGGCATAGCTCGGTATAACATAAATGCCCGACAATTTTTCCGATTCAATCATTTTGCTGCAAATATAAATTTTTTGACAATTGCAAGTCTCAGATAATTGTAAATTCTTACTATTCCGCCAGAATTTTGTACTCCTGCTGTATTGTGGCAAGGAGTATCTTCTCATCTTTCTTTTGTGCATCCACGTCAAGTGTCATATTTATTTGTAAATATGCTATTTTATTAAGAATAATTGTTATTGTTGATTTACTTAAGAGTTGTCGTTTCGTCATGAAAAAGTTCAAATGAACGGTTTATTTAGATAAATGAATGAACTTATTCGTTCTTTTTGCAGTTTCAAGATGAGCTAAATATATTTGTTTGTTGTTTTTAATGCATGTGTCGCAATCCCTGGTCACGTTTATTTTGCAATTGAAGCTTCCTTAGTATGCGGTAAGTGGCAATGGATTACAATTCAATTACTTGTCATTTAACTTAAAATTTTAGGAGTCAACAATAAAAACAAGCATACAATATTAGACTGAAATCTATTGACGAAAATGGACTCGACGAATTTCGACAAACTCGAAGAAATGGAACATAAGGAACAAGAAGAGGAAGCGCCTGCACAAGATGCCATTCAAACTGACAATAAAAAGGTCGTACCTGAATTTTACAACAAAGCACAAAAGTATTGGTCCGAAGTACCAGCGACAGTAAACGGAATGCTCGGAGGCCTTGGTTACATCAACACAATTGATATTCAAGGCTCGAAGAATTTTCTCCGTGAAATAAAAGTACCAGGCAAAAAATTGGCATTAGATTGCGGTGCTGGAATCGGCAGAGTTTCACGCAATCTTCTCATGCCGTTGTTTGAGACCGTTGATCTTGTTGAACAAGATGCCGCTTTTGCCGAGAAAGCGCGGGAATTATGCACAGCAGAAGGAGTGCGTCGGAACAGCTTGGGAGAAATATATAACCTTGGCTTACAAGAATTCTCACCTTCACATAAATACGACCTGATCTGGAGCCAGTGGGTCCTGGGACACCTAACGGACAGGGACCTGGTAGCTTTTTTTCGGCGTATACAGCAAGGCTTGCAGCCTGGAGCCTACTTTTGTATGAAAGAGAATGTCAGTGCCACCAAGTTAGTGGTCAAAGATGAAGAGGATTCATCAGTTACTCGTCCTTTAGACTTTTACGAACGGTTTTTAAAAGAGGCTGGTTTCCGAATAGTGCGAAAGGTGCGACAACAAAATTTCCCCAAGGGCCTGTTTCCAGTGTATATGATTGCCTGTAAGTCTAAGCAATAGTAAATAAGATTTCGCCTATTTACATATGCACATATGTATTTATGAAATAAAATAAAGATCACAAAAAAAAAGAAATGTCGAATTCTTCATTCACTTTGGGGGCATCTCTGTTTTTGTACATATAAGTATATAGTAAAGTAAATAGAAAACAACCCTGCTGTTAAATATTGAAACAGCTGTGGCATTTAGGCTGGGAAAACCTGAATGTGTTCAAGTCGATTGTCAGATAATCATTAATGGTGTTCCGGGAACAATTTTAGATTAGTTTTAGATTTCGCAGTTAGCTGTTCACAATTGCTAAAAGGCTGTTCTCACGAGCCGTCTTTCACCGACGCTTTTTGTCAAAAAACTGTGAAAAAGTGTCGGTGAAAAACGGCTCGTGGGCCTTTAACTAAACGAAGTCTAAAACTAATCAGTGTACAAAAGGGTCGTTCCATCAAATGATTTAGATTAGGTTAAAAATAATCTAAAACTGTTCCCGGAATACCATTATTATTTTTTTGACATAATAAAAATAATTATAAGTAGATGTTTCTTCAGCCCTAGCGGTATTCACTTGTATGACGAACGTGCTGCAATTTGGCAGAGCGCTAGTTTGCAATTAAACAACCCAAGAATGTCGAAGCGCGTACAACCGGCGTGGCAAGCACCAAAAGCGGCAACACGGCCGCAATTGCGATTGTACAACAGTCTGACCAGGCAAAAGGAGGACTTTGTGCCATTGGAGGGCAACAATGTGAAATGGTATAGCTGCGGCCCCACAGTCTACGATGCATCCCACATGGGGCACGCGAGGTAAAGCCACATCAGCAGGCAATGTTCTTACTTTTTATGCTATCTAATCTCGATTGTCTCGCCATAGATCTTACATTTCTTTTGATATTTTGCGTCGCATATTGACTGACTACTTCGGCTACAACGTCCACTATGTGATGAACATCACAGACATTGACGACAAAATTATAAAGCGAGCACGTCAATATCATCTGTATGAGAAGTATGCAAATGCAGCTGCACAATTGCCGTTGGAAAGGTTGTTAACTGAGCAGAAGGAGGTGCTGACGCAACTGCAAGTTAAATGTGACAAGAATACGGATGCCGATAAGAAAATAATGCTGGAAAAGATGCTGCAACGCATGACCGATGCTATGGAGGCACTCACCAAGGCTGTTAGCGTCGGAGACAAGGAGAAAATTGCGAAAGCGAGAGATCATTATTTGGCTGAGGCAAAGGATCCGATTGCCGAGTGGCTAGATGGAAAGGATGGCGCCAATGTCAGTGATAATTCCGTGTTTGAGGCACTGCCGCGCTATTGGGAAGATCAGTTTCACAACGATATGAAATCTCTTAATGTGAGTCATCTGCGAAAATGTCTTGGCTCTCGAATTTATTCTATTCTCTATTTCTTTAGATACTGCCACCAGATGTTTTGACGAGAGTATCGGAATACGTGCCGCAGATTGTTGCATTTATACAGCGTATCATTGACAATGGGTTAGCTTATGATGCAAACGGCTCTGTCTACTTTGATGTGAATGGCTTTGATAAGCGTGAGAAGCATCATTACGCTAAGCTGGTGCCCGAGGCGTATGGCGACACAGCATCTCTTCAGGAGGGCGAGGGAGATTTGTCAGTGACTGAGGATCGACTCTCCGAGAAGCGTTCACCCAATGACTTTGCTCTGTGGAAGGCAAGCAAGGCGGGAGAGCCTTGGTGGGACAGTCCCTGGGGACGTGGTCGTCCAGGCTGGCATATCGAGTGCTCAGCTATGGCCTCGGACATATTTGGATCAACGTTTGACATACATACTGGCGGAGTTGATTTAAAATTCCCCCATCATGACAATGAGCTGGCACAATCGGAGGCGGCCTATAATGAATCGGAATGGGTCAAGTATTTCCTGCATACTGGCCATCTTACAATTGCTGGTTGCAAGAAATGTCCAAGTCGCTCAAGAACTTTGTAACGATACAGGAGGCCTTGAAGAAGCACTCAGCTACGCCAATTGCGCTTGGCGTTCCTATTGCACTCGTGGAAAGACACGCTAGACTACTCGGAGAACACCATGGAAATGGCTACTCAGTATGAAAAGTTCCTCAATGTAAGCACAAATCAGTTAACTCCCGATTTCGTTAAGGTATTCATGGCATTTTCACTTTATTGCAGGAGTTTTTCTTGAATGTCAAGGACTTGACACGCCTGGTGTTAACTGGAAAGGCTATGGATCAGTTTACTGAGTGGACTGCATTGGAGTCAGCCTTACAGACAAAGTTTGGGGAAGCGCAAGCACAAGTTCATGCGGCTCTTTGTGGTATGTGCTCATCTTAAAATCCTCTCTACACTCATCTAATTTGTTCCTTGTACAGATAACATTGATACGCGCAGCGCACTGGATGCCATTCGTGAATTGGTATCAAATACCAACATCTACATACGTGACAACAAGGCCAGGTTGAACCACTTGTTGCTCCGTAAGATTGCCACGTATATTACCAACTTACTGCACACATTTGGAGCCATCAACGGGCCACGTGGCGGCATTGGATTTCCACTGGGCGGTGGAGACTCCAATAATGCGGCCAGTGTTGATCAGGAGTCGCTTGTAATGCCCTACGTGCAATCAGTGGCCGAGTTCCGTAACTTGGTTCGCGAACAGGCAAAGGTACTTAAAGCCTTTGACATTCTAAAACTGTGTGACGATTTGCGTGACGATGTGCTGCCCAATCTGGGCGTGCGTCTGGAGGACAAGGATGATGGTAAATTTGCCGTCAAATTGGTTGATCGCGAGATGCTTTTGCGGGAGCGCGAGGCAAAGCAAGCAGCGGAAGCGGAACGTGCAGCGGAGAAGGCGCGTAAGAAACAAGCATTGGAGGAGGCGGCTGCTGCCAAGGAAGCACAACGCCGAATCAATCCCAAGGATATGTTTATCAGTGAAACTGAAAAGTACTCGGCATTTGGCGAAGATGTGAGTATAGTGCAAAAAAGAGAAAGGCTTCTTGGTATATTAAAGATATTTCTGCTGTTTCAGGGACTTCCAACACACG
>JBAMBK010001744.1:0-19227 GCA_037043435.1 Drosophila suboccidentalis | reverse complement strand
CAATTTCCTATCGATATCCTAATTTTGAGGTTAATAATAAGTAATAGCAATTAATTCAGTGTGCAATATATAATATTTTTATAAATCTTATACTTTATTTTATGATTACTATTTATTTATTACAGGAATTCATACTTCATCGGTTATTTTACTTTATGTTATTTATTTATTAGTTTAACGTATTTATTCTAATACCTTCATTTAATTTATTTATTTATTTAATTATTACTTTTAGGTATTTATATTTAATAATATAATATTTAATATTTATTTTCTTCGAGTTTTTTTTACTTAATTCATTTATTACTACTTTTCTTGCAATTGCAAATCTACTACTAAAACTAAAACGAGCTGCATTCGTCATAAAAGTGCTGCCTACTTTTATTCGGACTGTTTATTTCCTGTTTTGTCTATGCGAAAAAGAAAGTGCTGCCTACTTTTATCTGGTTGTTTATTTCCTGCGTTTTTCTTTTTTCTTTTTCTTATTGTTTATTTAATTATTCTGTTATTATTTACAACAACTTAAATTAAACTTATATGCTAGCTTCTAATACAACCTAGTCAAAAGGCTAGGTAATGCAAATTTCCTGCGTTAGATCTCCAGCTGCGTACAAAAAAAAAATGTTGCCTACTTTTACGCTGAGTTATTACTTTCTTTTCGTTTTATTTAACCAAGCGCCACTACAACCTAACCAGGCGAAGAATGATAAAAATGCACAAGAGCTTCAAGAAATTAAAAAAGACAACAAGGAAAAAATTATAAATAATTTAAATGAAAAAAGGGAAACTTCTGAAGAAAACAGAAAAGAAGGACCGATAAAAAATTATAAACGCCTTAGACACAAGGACGAACCGTATTTCAGATATGCAAAACTAGAAGATGTGCACCCTTGTAATATTAAAAAAAATTTTTTTTCATGTGTATTTCAATATTAGTAGTTTGTTTTTCCCCACTTACAGAGTATTTTAATTTTTATTGACACTATCAATGGTACACACTAGACTACATGTGGTACCAATTCAGGAGGGAGCAGGATATGTACCAATACATATTCATTCAACAGAAGTTGTGATTGAAACGGTAATAATTTTACATATTATTGATGTCAATCAACTTACTAACATTATCAATAAAATAGAAAATATAATAATATAAAAGACGTTGAAATAGCAGACAAAAACTATTAACAAACTAGCAGACACAATTATACAAGATAGAAATGTAATATAACTTTTTTCAGCAAAAATAAATGAACAAAACGAGGAAACAGTAAAGCAAATCTTATTCAATGACCAAATGCAAAAATTAAAAAATATAGAAGAAAAAATAAATTACATTCAAGAAAATATAGCGTCAGCAAAGAATAATATATTTTTAACTGAAATATTGACCAAAGAAGAAATAATTAAATTTAAAATAGACTTCTACAAAATTAAATTGATAAGAATGGGCATTTTAAAATACAGAAACAATGCAATTGTCATGGCAATAAAACTACCCAAAACCTTTGTTAAAACAGACCTTAAGTTAATCACACCAATTCCAAATGAAAATCATATTCAAATTGATCAAGAAAACTTAATTATAACACAAATTAAAAATAAAACATATGAATATAAGGAAAATGAAATTTTAAGAGAACTAAAATTAAGCAAAAGTTGCACACTATTTAATAATTGCAAATTCATATTCAAAAACAAATCAAGTATAGAACAAATAGATGATGAAACAATAATAGTAAGAGCGCTAAAAATGAGAAAATAAATCAAAATTGTGACAAAAGAAACATAATACTGAATGGAAATTACTTAATACAATTTGTAAATTGCCAAATCCAATTATTGTATGAAATGAACTTCTTTTCAAATGAACAAATAGAATTTTATGATAGGTTTTTCTACCCAACAGACTTATTAAACCAATCATATAAAAATACTCTACATTTTGAACACTTTACATTACAAAATTTTGAAAATTTAAAAGAAATAACTGAATTAAAATTTCACAAAAAAGTCGGTTATGGAATGGCAATAGCCCTTACATTATTCATAATAGCAGTAGCACTTACTTTGTTATTAAACTCAAAAAAAAAAAAATTCACATTAAAGTAAAAAGAATTCAGGAGAATTCAAACTCTGGCGGTGGAGGAGTTATACATTTGTCCTCACT
Source organism: Drosophila suboccidentalis (assembly GCA_037043435.1). Classification (NCBI taxonomy): domain Eukaryota; kingdom Metazoa; phylum Arthropoda; class Insecta; order Diptera; family Drosophilidae; genus Drosophila; species Drosophila suboccidentalis. The sequence continues at coordinate 17,057 of JBAMBK010001744.1, read as the reverse complement.
TACCTCTTCCCCACTTCTTAATCGTAAGCTGTCAACACCCTCACCATTATCGCTAATGCACCATGGCCTTCAGTCCACTCTAATGTATTCAAAGCCGGACCACTCTAATATAAATATTTCATGCCCAGTATAATAACGTAAACATAGCTGGACCAAAGAACACTTTGGCCACCACACACCAATTCAAACCCATAATGTAAACATAAAGGCATCTTATAGAATCATGTTATAAGTTGTATCGCAAGAGCTTCAGTTTATACTTAACCCCGAATCAAACCACTTCAAAATAAATATATTAATTATTACGAGTGATGTATTTGTTTCATTTATGTATGTTTCATTTATTTTGAACTTAAAACATATAAGTCGTGCGCATGTTCACACACTGAAACGATAATGAGCGAGAGAGCGACACAAAGCGTGTTCATCGTTCTTTCCTCAAGCTTGTAAAAAAAAAGTTTCAAAGCATTATATGGACGACTATTTAGGTGGAGTTGACGATGGCATAAGCGCCGTTCAATTAATTATCATTTATCCATAAGCAAGCAGGTCTTGAAGCCAAGGGCAAAAACTTAAAGTTATCAAAAAACTGCACTTTTTTTTCCAAAAAAAGTTGTGTTTTGTTATAATAGAATACATTTTTAGGCTTCAAATTACAAAATCAAAAAGGTTTTACTTTGGTTTTGTTGTTCATGGCCGAGCCTAATCAATTAATTCCTCGTAATTTCAATAATTCTTGTAAAAAAAGGGTATTTTCAATGGCCAAAAAAGTGGGCGAAACGGTCGTCTGAGTGTTTAGCGTTTACCTCATCTTAAACTTTGTTTCATTTTCTTTTATTTAAGATAAAAACTGTATCGAAAAGATATTTAATTTATATAAATAATTTAAAAAAAGGTTGTGTGTACAAAGTGTAAAGTCCGCAACGTAACGTCCGCAACAGACAAAAACTAAGAATTTTAATTAACGAGACTACTTTTCTTTATTTTTGATGCTGGATTGATATGGTCATCCAAATACACTTAATTTTTTGTATTTGGATATTTTTTGTTTATTATGCAAAAATCGCTAATATACGTGCAAATGCACGTTAACCTCAAATCGACTTCCATTCTTTGTAACGGCCGCAACGGAACTTTCAGCAAGCCTAATTTAAAAAAAAAAAAACAGTAAGGCTTTTATCTTAAAATAGGTTTAAGAGTACTCCCAATGAAATGCATTTTCCAGAAAATTTCATTTAAAATCACCAATCTGAACGCGAGCTGTATCAGTTTAAACATGAAAATTTGCTTGCAAATGTAACGTCAGCAACTCAGGACTAGCCCATATGCAATTCACAGAAAATTTGAAAGCAAATTGCTGAAACAGACGAACGGAACACTGAAAAGAAAATTAAAAATCTGACTGAAGAGCGTGTTTTAGGATTGATGTGGGACTATATAAAACAGCGGTGGGCACAAAATTTTAGCTTGGGAGCTCTACAACAAAAACTACAACAGCTACAAAACAACCCTTTCCGCGTCTACCAACTTTGTCGATCACCCGCGAGCAAAAAAAGTCTCCTTTGCAATGTTGTTGTTTAATTGAGGGCCATAAATTTAAAGTGTCAAAAATGCCTCGACTCGAGCTGCTTGTGTGCGTTGTTGTTGCTTTTTATTTCGGCCTCAACTCGAGCTGCTTGTGTGCGACTTCACGGCTCCGAAAAAGATTGTGAGCTGCCTCATAACTGATATAAAATATGTCTTTGCGTTCAATCTAAAGTTTCAGACAATTTATATTGATATATTGTCATTGACTAGACGACCGACTAAACGCGAGATTCTCAAATTCACCATGAATAACATACGATATTGCAATGATAATGCAGGTATCAGATCCAAATGTTTTTTTCCCTAAAAGACAATTTTATTCTCTTTAAGAAAGAAGAAAAACTTTTTTTGTAATTTCAACAGCAACAATGATAACCGAAATTTATTCGAATGCTTCGCTTAACTGATAACAAAAACTTGACCACTATTATTTCGTACGCTACGTGAGTTTAGCTTAGAATCTTTAAAGAAGATCAAAACAAAAGAAACACTGTAACATAATCACTATCTAGTTATAATCTGTAAATAAAAATACAATTCAGATGGCGAAAGAATTGAATTCCTTCACATTATTCCAAGTTTAGCAACCATGGCACGTGGTAAGCCTATTTGCACTAAAATAAGAAATTTAGTTATTGAATATGTCGCATATTAATTTTAATAAATTCAATTTATAACGAATTCCTTGCTTACTTCTCTTTGTCTTCTGTTCTTGGCGTCATTTGCCATTGCCTGTTGTTGTGGTTCAAACTTGTTTCTCTTGAATGCGAGACAGAATGTTTCTGTCAACGTAGTCTGAGCGTGAGCATGAGCGAGATGGAAGTAGCTGTGTGTGTGACAGCATAAAAAGGAATAAGAATTAGACACTGGAAAGTGTAATGGTGTTGAAGTGCAAAAGGGATTTGCAAATTAAGAATAGAGAAAAAGATGTGCTCTTGAAAAGTAAAGTCATGCCACGCTCGAGAAAACGTTTCGCAAAAAGGAGTGTGGAAACAGAGGAAGTAATGGATTCTGGTTCTGGCAGTGAAACTTCGTCATCAGAAGTTTTATTAACTACGCCTGAGATCAGCGGTGAGAATAATCTTCGAACTCTTTTGGAATCACAGAATCGCCACTTTTCGGAACTCATCAAAGTAGTCCAGCGTTCGCAAGTAACAGCGAATGATACAATGGCTGTTGTATTGCCCAAATTCAACCCCGATCGTGACGGCGCAGATCCTCGTTCGTGGAGTGAAACAGTGGATTACATTGGAGGGCAGCGCTTTGGTGATGACTCTTAGCAAGTCGCTACAAGGTAGCGCGTCACATTGAACTGCTTCCATGTAATGCCAGCAAAGCATCTCGCAAACGTGCAGTTCAGAGAGTTAATTCTGCAGCATTTTGCCGGAACGGAGACCGTGGCGGTGGACAGTTATGAATTTACTAACTGGACGCCCCAATGAAGTAGAATGTATGTCGCTGTATGGAATGGTATCCTCGTTGATGTCTAGATGGAAGTCACTGAGTGTGGAACAAATTGCAGTGTCTGTTGCTCTGCGACGCTTGGTTTTTACTACGGAATTAAAGCCCCGAATCGAGATGCACCAAGAACTAAAAGCCTTTTCGTTTGAAGCTAAACCAAGCCAGAATTCGAACGATAATTTATCAGAACCACCAGAAAAAAGGCTCAAGTTTTATCCTCACATTACGTGACACAAATGTGGGAAACCTGTCCACAAGAAGGCGGATTGTCGCTCAAATAGGGAAACAACCCAGCATCAGCAGCCTGATAATCAACACTCTGCCAACACTGGAGGAAAGGATCGATCAACCTTAACCTATTACAGCTGCGGAAAGCCTGGGCATGTGTCTACTGTGTGTCCGGAGGGTCGAGCACCTTGTCAAAGACGTCAGCATGTGCTCCGTACTTAAGCCCTTGGGAGCCTTGTTGTAGTTTGGTGAGTCGTGCTTGCTTATTGAGAAGACTGCTTCATTGAGATTACCAGAAACTAGAATAAGTAATGTAGTCGCGTTAAGAGGTATTTATAGCAGCACGGATTGTAGCACTTTGCAGATACTGGCTCTTAATTGCACGCCCAATAGAGTAACTAAAGTTTGCCCATTAGAACTACTTGTTATGTACACGTTTTTCTATCGTTTGTGCCAGCCTGTTTTTTGTATATTTGGTGTATTATCGGCAGAGCCGATATTTTGTAGAATTTATTTGAATAGATAGATATCGATTGTTTCTGGCGGGTGAAAATTTCAAGGAGGTGGCGACTCTAGATTTTTATCTAGCTAGAGCTAAGAGCGCCCGTTTCACTCTGAAAGAGAGGAAACACCAGAGCAAGACGGCAAATATAAGCTGCAGCCCCTCATGCAACTGACAATGCAGGAGAGTACACTGGCAGCAACGGTGTTTTAAAATTGGGAAGACAAATGGCTATTTTGTCTAGCCGTAAACAGCAGCATCAACAACCGCAGCAGATTTTGTTTTGACCAGTGCCGGTGCGCAAACAATTCAGAAGCTCAGCAGCGATCATCAGCCACCAGCAGCAGCCATAAACTGCAAAAGCCGCCTGAGGCAATAATTGTCCACGAGTGAGTCCGCTCCATTTGTTTCGCCACGCATCAGTGGCTCATTGTACAGCTGAAAAAGAGAACTCGACCCAAACACCCGGCCAGGAGAATAGATATCCAATTAATCATTTTGTTCACGTTTATTGTGAGAAGACAAACTCGAATAGGAGTTAAAGATAAAACTGAAAATGTCAAATACAAAATTATAAAAATAATAATCACAGAATCCAAACTTAAAATTTAACAATTGCGAATATTTATATTAAATTATAAACGTTAACATTAGTCATTATTTAAATTAAATTATAAAATTAAAATCATAAAGTAAATTTATAAATAAATTAAAGTAAGAAAAAATACATCAATGTTACGTATGTATATAATACAGACAACAGTTTAGGAACATATAAAAATTCAAGAAAAACGATACATGCAACATTAATAACCAAAACATATAAATATATATATGTATATACAAATATACTTACACATAAAAACCACTCTACATATATTTCGCTTCTTACCCACCCAAAAAGAGCTCTTTTAGGCAGGCAAGGTAGCGTTAAGAATATATTACACACATAAAACAAATCATATACATTTACCCATTTACAAACATATACATTTACACATTTACGAACACATACATATTTACATTGAAGAACAAAACGAAATACTCACATACCATATACACATATATATAAATATATTAACTTTTTTCTTGCGGCGTCTCCGTACACAACGGGTGCATCTTGCAGCACCTAATCCGACAAAAGGATTGTTTTGCTCCAGTGTTCCTCAGCTGTTTTGTCGTTTGCGATTTTCCTGTTGATTTATATGTTGTAATTAAACCTGTAAAACAAAATGAAATAATATTAGAAACATTGTTAGAATTAATTACAAAATCAAATCACTGCGGACGGCAGTCCGCGCTAGTGACGAAAGCAGCACGAAGGGTGCGAAGGCGACTAGCATATATACACAGGAAGAATGGAAAACTTGCTATGACTGTCCGATCAGGTCGAATTATATACCGATCAAAAGGTATTAATTTAACTTAAAAATGTGCATACTAAGACTTTTGTAAACTCACCTGGTTCGTGAGATAAACAGGTGTAAGTGGGAGGGGCAAAATTTAAACGATTGGAGCTAATGGGGCCGTTGGAGCCTTTTTGAATTTTAGTTGAATTTTTTACAATTCTCATCAAAAATACGCGTCGAATGACACCTCGATCATCGAAATCCGACCACTGGTTCAAAAAATAATTAATTTTGAAATTTTTAGGGGCCTTCCGAAAATGAGATGAAAAGTCAGTCTGTCTGTTTGTCTGTTTGTTTGGATCAAATCGTTGATTTAGCTTAAAAGTTTGAATGAGGACTTGTTCCTGCTCAAAAATCTATAAACGTTTGTTCTACGACTTTTTCGAAAAATCGCTAGTTTAGCGGGAAATCGCTAAAAACCGCTAACCCTTATAGCATCCAAACGATAAAAGCTACAGATGCGATATATATATCGTTGAAAAGGTATTTTGAAGGGCTGTTATGCATACCTTTTAACTTTTTTTCTAAATTACATAGGTAAATTGCTACAGGTGACATAAGGTATTTTCCCCCACATTTTGGCGGTTTTTGAGAAAACGCCGCTAACGATTTTTTTTAAATTTCAATATGTTTTAGTTTGTAAAATTTCGCGTTTTTTGATATATGACACAAAAAATTTACCGATAGGTTTGGAAGATATAACCTATAAACTGAATATATACGTTTTACTTTGAATTAATATAGGGCAGCAGCAACAAAGTGTCATAGCAGCCAGTTTTTTTGTTTGGATCAAATCGTTGATTTATAGGCTAATTGCACTGAGCACATCTACGGGGAACGCATGGGAATGATGCTAGATGTGAAACACCGATTCACATAGCCAACATCTAACATCTAACATCAATTTGTCACTTCACGTCAAAATTTTGTAAACAAAATTGTAAAATTTTACTCTTCGTATAAAATGAGTTTTGATGAGGAATTGGCAAGGTTTGGTGGCATACGACACAAGCAACGAAATGGTGAAGATTGACCAGAAGGCAAACGATGACCAAGAAGCCGACATATCGCTGACTGCCAATTTAAATAACATAAACCAACTGCAAATCTTCTAATTAAAAATAAATTTTAAATTAAACAATTTAAATATTTTTAAGTTATTTATTTATTATAAGTGAGTTGGAGGTAATTTTTTAAAATAATGCCCTTGATGCTCCTCGCGAGATTTGCGCTGCTCTTTCTTCAGCCTCTTCCGAACTATTTTAAGCTGCTCGGTTTGGTGAGCTTTGCTGCAGATACTTTAGTTTCAAATTTTGCTGGTATTGGTGTTGCTTGGACATCGATCCAACCCCTAGGAGATCTGGTTTTCGAGCGTATCCGCCATTAATGTGGTACATATTGAGCACTCCTTTTAGGTCTCCAATATTCTGCTAGCAATTCCTTTCTTAAGCTCTTTTAATTAAAAAAAAAACATTAAATATAAGCGAAAATAATTTAAAACCTTTTTTACTTAAATGATTCAGCCAATTCTCATTGTTTTGTTTGTTGTTCCATTTGTTTTTGCCATTCATTTTAGTTGACATTGTTTACATTTTCGTACCGAATGGCAAATTTCTGGTGTTGCATTCGAAAAAAATCGGCTCCAAACCGATAAGAAACGTTTGAAATAGGAACATCAGTAGGAGATGGTGGAACGGATGGGGAAATTTCGGCACGGGTAAAACTATAGGCACATCAAAAATTTTGATGGCAGATGTTAGATGTTGCTCAGTGTGAATTGGGCATTAGCTTAAAAGTTTGAATGAGGACTTGTTCCTGCTCAAAAATCTAAAAACGTTTGTTCTACGACTTTTTCGAAAAAACCCTAGTTTAGCGGGAAATCGCTAAAAACCGCTAAAATTTTAGCCCTTATAGCATCCAAACGATAAAAGCTACAGATGTGATCTATATATCGTTGAAAAGGTATTTTGAAGGGCTGTTATGCATACCTTTTAACTTTTTTTTCGAAATTACATAGGTAAATTGCTACAGGTAAAAAGGTATTTTCCCCCACATTTTGGCGGTTTTTGAGAAAACGCCGCAAACGATTTTTTTTTAATTTTCAATGTGTTTTAGTTTGTAAAATTTCGCGTTTTTTGATACATGACACAAAAAATTTTACCGATAGGTTCTGAAGATATAATTTATTAACTGAATATATACGTTTTACTTTGAATTGGAATAGGGCAGCAGCAACAAAGTGTTATAGCAGCCATAATTTGAGAGTGCTGATAGGTTTTGCGATTGACATGTGTGTTCGTAAAACGAACCAGTGTACAAACAATAAACAAAGTTGACAAGTTATACTGTCAAAAAATACTGCAATTTTCAAAATTTCTAATGTCTTATTCAAAAATATCTGATATCCTATAAAAAAACCTCTTTACGAGGTAAAAGTCTAGTGATATTATACTTACCTGCAAATGAAATAATGCCCGGCTAACTTCTTGGTTGCGAAAAGGGGAGGGAGAAGCATGGAGGCCAACACTTGAAGTCGGTCCAGATTGGTGGGCCAACATAAGGGAGACGGAGGAAGGTGTCCGTCTCAGGCAGGGCGGGTACGCCGGGATCCGGAACCGGGATCCTGTTTGGAGAAAAGGTGGATCAGTGTCTGTTATTGTATGTTTTATTAGTTTTACTTACGATTTGTTGTTTATTGCTGTTGATTATTAGTAGTTTGTTGCGATAGTGTTGTAAAGTTCGTATGTCAACAGCTGTTTTGTGTATCGGTTGAGTTATCGATTGCTATGGACTGCGGGCCAGGGATGGGACTCCACCTGAGACCATGAGCCAGCCGGCGCGGCCCACCGAGAAAAAGCAGTTCGTAACAGACTGATTCGAAAAAGAAGCGAGGTAATTTGATTTTTATACCCGTAGTTGAAAATGAAAATAGCACAGATGTTCATTCAGTCCGAAAAATGGCAAAACATAATATGACAAAAAATGCTAATTATAATAAGGTTGGATTTGATAATGAGAATGATAAAGTACTCTCATAAATTGTTCCACGAAGTGTGCCTGAGTAGGGGATTACCACTGAGTTTGATGGCAAGTGTGGCGAAGATGGTGATATGGATCGAGTCAGTGAGGTGGGTGCCTGAGTTATGCGGTTCACCACTTGTTGCAGTGTTGTTGGAAATCTTGGTGAGGATAGATGGTCCGAGTTAAATGGCTATGTGTGCTATGTAAATTGGCCAGTTTATTGAGAGATAAGCTGTGAGCTAGATAAAAGAGGATATTAAAAGACCGGTTTATATGAAGTAAACTGTGTGCTCGGTAGTGGAGGCCATGAAGTAAGAATAATATTGTCATGAGAAATAAAGAGATGAATTTAAAGTAGTGGTAATCCTGATCTCATGGAGTGGTGAGATGTACACAGTTAAAAAAAATAATTTATGAAAATGAATTAATAAAAATTATGTTATTCTTGAGAAACTTATGGAAATACTAGGGGGATCCGCCTGATCGCTTCGCTCGCCAGCTCCCGCTCGCTTCGCTCGCGAAATTGAAAAGAAGGTCTGCTCGCTTCGATCGCCAACCCCCAGCTCGCTTCGCTCGCAACAATGAAAAGAAGGTCCCTAGTAGTCCGGTTTAACAAATTTATATAATAAAACATTTTTTGTAAAAAAACGGAAATATTTAACTTCAGCTGTCCGCGGCTTTAATGTTTCTTCCTTGCAATTGAACTTTGGCTAAAAGTCAGATTCAGTGATTTGGCGGGAAAAAGCTAAATTTGAAGAAAAAGTCAAAATTTAGCAAGAAGTTATTGGTTCTCCTTACTAAAGGTTATTCTGCATCCGATTTATCCTATGGCAGCTATATGATATAGTCATCCGACTTTGACCAAATTTGGTCAGAATGTAACAGACAGTATCAGACATACTATCTGTAAGTTTGGTTGGGGTATCTTAAGAAACAAAAAAGTGTTTCATACCTAAGGTTATTTTGCATCCGATTGTTCCTATGGCAGCTATATTATATAGTCATCTTACTTTGACCAAATGTCAGATGTCAGAAACAGGGTGTCAGAAACAGTCCCAAACATACAATCTGTGAGTTTGGTTGAGATATCTTAAGAAACAAAAAAGTTTTTCATACTAAGCAATTCCGTGACCTGTGACCCGGAATCACTGCGGACGGCAGTCCGCGCTAGTGACGAAATCAGCACGAAGGGTGCAAAGGCGACTAGCATATATACACAGGAAGAATGGAAAATTTGCTATGACTGTCCGATCAGGTCGAGTTATATACCGATCGAAAGGTATCAATTTAACTTACTGTGCATAAATGTGCATACTAAGACTTTTGAATATTCACCTGGTTCGTGAGATAAACAGGTGTAAGTGGGAGGGGAAAAATTTAAATTATTGGAGCAAATGGGGCCGTGGGAGCCTTTTTGATAATTTTTTTAATTTTTAATCTAATCAAAAATACGCGTCGAATAACACCTCATTCATCAAAATCCGACTACTCGTTCAAAAGATAATTAATTTTGACATTTTTGGTGGCCTTCCAAAAATGAGATGAAAAGTCAGTATGTCTGTTTGTTTGTTTGTTTGGATCAAATCGTTGATTTAGCTTAAATGAGGACTTGTTCCTGTTCAAAAATCTAGAAAAACTAGCGATTTTTCGAAAAAGTCGTAGAACAAACGTTTCTAAATGTGTCATTCGACGCGTATTTTTATGAGAAATATTAAAAAATTAAAAATGTTGACCAAAAAGCTCCAGCGGCCCCATTAGCTCCAATCATTTAAATTGTGAAAACATTTCCATGCCCCAAAATTTCTGATATCCAATTTTGTGACGAAATATATAACGCGTAACGTGCGTGTGTGTGTTCAGTAAGCAAGCTTGTCGTTTTAGTTACATACTTGCCCTCGTGGGCCACGGTGCGGACCATGGGTACCACGGGGAAAACGAAGGTACCGAAAAGGGAAAACGCTGGGATCACGGTGCGAACCGTAGGGATCGCCAACTACGGTCGGTGCTGCTGGGACAAGGGTAGCCTATGAATCCTCGTGGGCCACGGTGCGGACCATGAGTACCATGAAGGAAACGCAGTTACCGAAAGGAGAAAACGCCGGGATCACGGTGCGAACCGTAGGGATCGCCAACGACGGTCGGTGCTGCTAGGACAAGGGTAGCTTACGAATCCTCGTGGGCCACGGTGCGGACCATGGGTACCACGGGGAAAACGAAGGGACCGAAAAGGGAAAACGCTGCGAACCGTAGGGATCGCCAACGACGGTAGGTGCTACCGGGAACACGGGTACAAACCACGATTTCACTGCGATCACGGTGCAAACCGTAGGATCTCAATGGGCGTGGCTGTAAACCGTCGCTTCGTTCACCCAGACTCTGGTCACAACGACGGTGCAAACCGTGACAGCTGTGGCAGGGTAAGGGCAACGATGAACACCAGGGAACACGGAAACCACCCACGGCTCACTGTGGTCACGGTGCGAGCCGTGGGGACAACAATGGTACTTGGTTGCAAACCGTGATGTTGTGTGCCGACTTTCCGACCAGAAGTGACGATGCGAATCGTGGCACCTATGGTAGTGTAACGATCCTATAGGCCGGTCTAACTCGGTCGACTATGTAAGGTTCGTGCAACGAATTTATAGTTGCAGTTTGCGAATAAATAAGAAGTCAGATAAATTCGTTTTAATAGATTTATTAGCGGCTCCTGGCCGACTCTTCAAATTTCAGTTATTTGGTACAAATATATTATAACGCTGGTTATTGTGCTCGCTCGTCCTGAGGTCCTGGTCGTCGTACTTCGGATTTGGCGGGGGTCCTCACTGATGACGTAGCCAATGCTGTCACACAGCCTTGTGTATTCGCACGGTCGTTGACTCTAAGGACCCTTGTTACTGCAAGGATCAATGCTGGGATCCTTGTTACGACAAGGATCGATGTGAGATCCTGGCTACTGCTAGAACTGAGGTGTGATCCTTGATACTGCAAGGATTGCTGCGGGGTCCTTGTTACTGCAAAGACTGCCGGTCCTTGCTACTGCACGGACTGTTGCTCCTTGCTACGGCAAGGCTGATGACTTGATCCTTGATACTGCAAGGACTGCTGACTTGAACCTTGCTACTGTAAGGACTGTTGGCTTGAATCCTTGATACTGCAAGGATTGCTGGGGGAGTCCTTGTTACTGCAAGGACTATTGATCCTTGCTACTGTAAGGATTGTTGATCCTTGCTACTGTAAGGACTGTTGACTTGACTCTTGGGACACCAAGAATTGTTGCTCGTTTCTTGTTACTGCAAGAAGTGCTCGCTCGTACTGACTCTCGAGTCAGCAGTTGACTGCGCTTTTATAGCCGCTGCACTGCTGACGTCACCGCTTCGCTCACTCAACGACGTTTTGCTCAGTTGACGACGCTCTCTCTCGATTCGCGGCTTTCGCTCAACTTACGTCAAGTTAGCGGCACCTGCGCTCACGCTCGCTGTTTGTTTGGTATCTTCTATTATGCTGTTCTCGTTTTACCTTTAACGGCGCATTCCATGGGCGTCGTCGAAATCAAGTTTGTGGGGCCTGTTGCTATGCAGTTTTCTGCATGTAACGGCGCATTCCATAGGCGCCGTCGAAATCATGTTCCTCACAGTAGAAAGGGTGTTAGGAGCACAGGGAACACTACTGAAACTGGCAAAAGGAATCGGACAAAGCAACGCACGGAAACAAGTCGGGCTTCCACTGTAGTCACGGTGCAAACCGTAGAAACAACACTGGAAAAGCGACTTGACCTGTGATTTCGTTCACCCAAAATCCGGTCACAACGACGGTGCAAACCGTGACAGCTGTGGCAGGGTAAGGTAACGATGCACACAACGGATACACGGGAACAGACCACGATCTCACTATGGTCACGGTGCGAACCGTGGAACCAAAATGACAACGTTGTTGTGACCCGTGATTTCGTTCGCCGACTCTCCGGCCAGAAATGACGATGCAAATCGTGACACTTATGGCATACAGAAGGCAACGGGGAACACTACCTGCAAAGCAAATGAATGGAATCCCGACACCGCCGAAAAGAACAAGAATCTGGCGACAATTTCTAATGCTGGTTTTGATTTATTTCACAATTCGCTTTATTTCACAACGTTGCCGATATTAATTTCACAATGTCACGCTATGTGTTGGCCGCTTTATCGGCCGGTAAAATTGCTGCCTTTCGGAATCAGCAAATCCAACGCAGATCCTCAATCGTTCCCCAATACGAATGCTCGTCCCTCGTTGCCTTTCCAATTGAAAGATAAAACACGCTGCTTCGAGTAACTATTATTGCTTTATTCTCGTCTGCTGTTCGCTTTGAACTGACTTTAAGTGATTTGCAAATTTACATGGGTAGATACAAGAATGGTAGGAGAATGAGTAATGCAAACAATTGAGAGAGAGACCTTAGCGTTGCCAGACTATTAAACTACTTTACATTGATCTAGTTCTTTCGATTGCTTAACATATTTATTGGTGAACTAAGCTTGTCCTCCAACATTCTCCCCGCGTTGAAAGACTCGACTTTCAAACAATTAATCTATTGGAAGAGGCGCAAGCTTGTGAATTGGACGTCTGAGTATGCCCTTCGCCGTTCGTACATCGGCAACTCGAACCCTTCCATCTTTCCCTGGAATGGTAGCTACTACTCGTGCGAGCAGCCACTGTTGAGGCGGTGTGTTGTCTTCATGTATAATGACGAGCTGCCCAACGGATAGATTCCTCTCCTCTCCAGTCCACTTGATGCGTTGTTGAAGAGTGTGAACATAATCTCGTTGCCAAAGTGACCAAAACTGCTGCTTAAGGTATGTCACACGCTGCCATCTATCCACGTAGCGTAACTCCTTGCCAGGCGGATCTGAGTTGCGATGAAGTGCAGCTTCTGGAGCGGATGTTAGCGATGTTCCTATTAAGAGATGAGCTGGAGTGACAGCAGCGATGTCGTTTGGATCATCCGAAGCCGGAGCAATTGGCCTAGAGTTGAGAATGGCTTCGACATCTAGAAACAGTGTTTGCAGCTCCTCGTATGTTAGGTGGGCGTTAGTTAGGTTCTTCACAACCAACGTTTTCGCCGCCTTAACAGCTGCCTCCCAGAGGCCTCCAAAATGTGGTGCTCTAGGTGGGATAAAACAAAATTCGAAACCTTTAGATCTGCTGTACAAATTGATTATATCAATGGCTGATTCGCTTAAGAACTGCTTTTCGAACTCTGCTAATTTCGTAGCTGCACCAACAAAGTTGGTGCCGTTATCGCAACATAGGCGTTCAGGTACGCCACGCCGTGCAATGAATCGTCGGAGACATAGCAGAAAACTGTTCGTAGACAATTCTGAAACCAGCTCGATGTGAATTGCCTTTGATGCGAAGCAGACAAAGATGGCCGCATATGTCTTATATGGAGCCTTGCCTCGGAGCCGATACGTTGTGAGAAACGGTCCGCAGAAATCCACGCCGGTGATGAGAAACGGACGTTCGCCGCGCAGACGATCCGATGGCAGATTGCCCATTATTTGCTTCATTAAGCGGGGCTTGTAGTGGAAGCAACTTATGCAGTTACGCACGACCTTACGTATTAACGCTCGTGCATTGATCACCCAAATCCTTTCACGCAACAGAGCGAGCAAAATCCTAGGTCCAGCATGAAGATTGCTGCGATGCAAATGTTCAACGTAGAGTTTTGTGAATCGATGTTGTTGTGGCAGCAGCGCTTGATGTTTTGCTTCAAACTGCATTTCGGCATTGGTGAGGCGACCACCAACTCTCATCACACACACAATAGCGTTATCAATGTTCATTTCTTGTACAAATGGTGACAGTCCTTGTAGACTAGGCTGTAGAGGTTGATTTTTCTTCAATTTAGCGATTTCCCTAGCGTATGTTTCTCCTTGAATTAGTGCGATGATTCTCCAGAACGACTTGGTCATTTCAGCAGCTGATATTGGCAAAGTTCGACTTGCCGTTAACGATTGGTCAGGCTTGACTCTGTTAGTGCTGCGAAACATATAAGAAACTACGTGAAGAATTCGAAGATAGGATGAATACTTATCGATTATTGAATTTATGTCAGACTGTGGGGCGCTGTCAGTGTTGCTGCAAACGAGTGATGCCTTCGCGCGTACTTCTGTCGGTGGTGGCAGCGGTTCTTTCAGCTGTGGCCACTCATCGCTAGGAAGTTTTAAAAAGTCTGGACCTTTCATCCACATGTTCGTGAGTAAATCGGAAGAACGACATCCACGTGATATGATGTCTGCCGGATTCTTGGCTGAGGGAACATGCCTCCAAATGACGTTTGAGTATTCCTGGAGTTCAGATACTCTGTTGGCAACAAAGCATTGCAACTTTGAAGAATGCATTTGAAGCCACTGTAAGACGATCTTGGAATCGCTCCAAAAATAGACCCTTTCGACATAAATGGCTAGCTTCTCCGCAAATTTACGCCAAACTCGACTCAGTAGAAGGGCGCCGCAGAGTTCGAGTCTCGGAAGTGATTGCACCTTCATTGGCGCTACTTTCGACTTCGCCACTAGCAGGTTCACTTCTATGCCATGTGACAGTTGAGCACGAACGTATATGCAGCATCCATAAGCTCGTTCAGACGCGTCGGAAAATCCGTGTATTTCGCAGCGGCGCGCCAGAGAAGTGAACACAAATCGAGGAATAGCCAGTTTATGTAGGTCCTTTAAATCATCCAGTATCTCAGTCCATCTTTCTCGTAGAACTCCCTCAACAGGTACATCCCAATCGATTCCCTTTAGCGTTAAATCCTGAAGAAGAATTTTGCAGCGAATGACTACAGGGCTAATGAATCCTAAGAGATCGAACGTTCGAGCAATTCTAGAGAGTATGGAGCGTTTTGTGATTGGCTCGTTTTCTTGGCATTCGTAACGAAATACGAATATATCCCGATGAGGTTGCCATGCTACGCCCAATGTTTTGGTGACGTCTTGCTCGTCGAGAGTGATAAAAACCTCGTTCTCAGATGTAGGAGTGATGTCCTTAGAGTTGCTGCTGAATTTTGTGAGTTGCAATCCAGCCTTTGCGAGAATTTTTACCGTTTCATCCTTTTTTTGTTGCAGAAGAGGAATGTCATCTGCACCCGTGAGAACGTCATCCACGTACAAGTCACTGCGCAACGTTGCAGCACCTACGGGGAATTCAGCAGCGTGTAAATCAGCGATGTGATGAACGCTTCTTATTGCAAGATAAGGAGCAGCTGACGTTCCGTATGTGATTGTGTTGAGTTGATAGGTTTCTATCTCATGCGATGGGTTTGACCTCCACAAGATCCATTGGTAACGTTTGTCTTCGTCTTCCACAGTAAACTGCCTGTACATCTTTGCGATATCACCAGTGAGTGCATATCTATGTAACCTAAAAGACAAGAATGTGGTAATTAAATCCTGTTGAATGGTTGGTCCAACTCTGAGTAAATCGTTGAGGGATTTACCCGTGTGTGTTTTGGCAGACGCATCAAATACCACACGGAGCTTTGTCGTCAAGCTTTCCGGTCGCAACACGCAATGGTGGGGAATGTAATAATGTGGATTTGTGAGGTTTACGCAATGCACCACCGACATGTGGCCCAGTGCAATATATTCATCCATGAATTTGACATATGAATTTCTTAATTGATCATCGCGATCCAATTTGCGTTCGAGAGATTTAAAACGCCTGAGTGCGTTTGAGTACGATTCTCCGAGTGCGCTGGGTGACTCCTTGAATGGTAGTCTGACTTGTATTCGGCCAGTGGGTTCCTGTGTTACTGTGTTCCGGAAGTGCTCTTCGCAAAGGCGCTCTTCTTCTGTGAATTCCGACTTAGCCATCTTACAGTCTTCCACTTCCCAAAACCTTTCCACCAATAAATCCAGAGGATTTTCCTTGACTGTGAAGTAGCATCGCTGACGTTGAATGTTGGTGTTGGTTTCCATATTGCCGCCAACAATCCAACCATACGCTGTGTTTACGATATATGGCATGCCTTCACCAAGTTTGATCTTTCCTTCTCGAATTGCATCAAAGAATCCATCCACGCTGATCAGCAATTGAATCTTGTTCGACTCGTGGAAATGCGGGTCTGCTAGTTCAATTCCTGAAGGTAGATTCCACTCCGACACCTGAAATGTTTGCTGTGGCTGCTTGGCTGAAATCCTATTGACAACGGAAAATGTTGATGACCAGGTAAAGTCAGACGATCTGGACTTTAACGTAGCAAATGTAGTGAATGAGAGCTTTCTGCTTCGAATTCGGAAATGCCACTGACTTCTTGATTCACTCGACTCCTTTTTGAGCTGCAGTCGTTTTGCTGTTTCCTCAGTGATAAAGCTTACTTCTGAGCACGAATCCAATAGGGCACGAACGACGTGAAATTGACCTTGATTGTCCTGGATTTGAACCAACGCGCTTGGGAGTACAGCTATGCTTGAACTATGTGCCAACAACGATGTGGAAACGGATGGCTGATTGAACGTCGAACTGCTTTGAGGACCCGACGTAGCCGATGCTTGTACATATTTGTGCAACAGAGTGTGGTGAGTGGATTGACACACCTTGCACCTTGACTTGGACTGGCAATCCTTGACTCTGTGCGCCTTACGCAGACAGTTGAAGCATGCGTTAGAGTTCTTGATTGTCGTAAGACGCTGTTGTAATGGCAGTTCATTAAATGCCTTGCAGCTACCGGTATAGTGGGCATTCGACTTGCAATGTAAACATTCTTCGGCAATGTTAACGAAGCTCTTAGCACTTGACGCATTCTTAGACCTTACGTTTGAGGGGCGTTGCTCCGATTGATCGTCTCGTTGACCTTCTAAGAATTGACAGCGTCT